>MU122157.1:16583-89325 GCA_014904905.1 Wilcoxina mikolae CBS 423.85 | reverse complement strand
CTTCATTGCTATGTTATTAGCGATATCCGGGCTTTTTAAGAGCCCGTTAGATTGTAGAAATCTTCAAGAACTGCTTGGTTGGCCAAAACTTTGCCACCAGAAGTGGATACTCGAGAGGTTTCTGCAGCTGAGTTTTGAATTTAGGAGAACTTGAGGACCATGATATGGGAGAACTTAGAAGTCTAGAGTATCAAATCCGGGGTTTTGGAGTATGGTAACTCTGGCGAACGGGCCCATATTTATTATTCAGTCGTGACCTCACAACTTTACATGACATCACTGCAACCGCGGGAAACTGAATGTGCAACACCCACTCCAATCATAATATCTTTGCTCATACGCTCAACGGTATTCTTAACCAATAAGGAAACAAAAGCCATACAATCCATGCTTCGACGACACAGCACGCCTACATTATAACCTCGTTGCTCACATCCCTCTTCAACTCCTTGTACGGCAAGCAAACACAATTCCACACTCTCACCTCATCACCAACCTTGCAGTCTCTGGACAGGATGCTGACGCTCTGAACCTTGACTCCACCCCTCACCACAGTCGTCGAGTGCTCCGTCACAGCCATAGGCGTACCCTCGACGCGTGACCATGCACCAACCTTGGACTGCCATCCGATGATAGAATATAGGACGCATGCGTCGTGCTTGATCTCGGCCTCCTCAAGCACAATCGATTCCTTGATTCTTGCGCCAGCGCCAACAACGGCACCAGGACCAACAGAGACATTGGGACCAAGCTTAGCTGTGGGATCTACGGTAGCGGTGGGGTGGATAAATACGGGAGGAACAATGTTGGCGCTTGGTTTTGCGAGCTCGTCGGATCCAGACTGCCAGGCTTTCTGTAGATAGAGGGCATTGGCAGGGACGGCGGAACCAGCAGTCTTGATTTGTCGCCAGAAATCACGGGTTTCGTAAACAAAGAAGCGACGCGAGTCTGAGAGCGGACCCAGAATGTCTTGTTCCAACCTGAGGACGGAGCTAGAATCACCGTCGGCGGGGTCGACAGTCGGGTCTGAGGCGAGACGGTCGGCCTTTGCGTCCATGGCTGTACGGATTAGGGAGAAGACGGAGGAGCTGAAGAGGTAGACACCGCAGTTGATGAGGTTTGAAATGTGGCCTTCCGGCTTCTCGACGTAGTGGCGGACTTTGGAGGTTGTGGGATCCGAAACGATACCTATCGATAGTTAGCTGCACGAACTAAGCATGCGGTGGGAATTTTGGGGGTTCGGACATCCGAACTTCTGAGCAGCATCGCCCTGCACTTTGGTACCGAGCAGCACGGCCTCCGCCTCTTTCTCCTCGAAGACCTCGAGCATCTCGCGAAGCGGGAAGGAACAGCACACATCGGCGTTGAGGACAAAGAGTCTTTTGGGGTTTCCCTTGAGGATGGCATCACGGAAGTGGTAGAGACCTCCAGCGGTTCCGAGTGCAGTGTATTCGCGCAGGTAGCTGATTTTCAAGCCGGGAAACTCGGTGTTCCATTGGCGGATTGAGGGAGCGAAGACGGACTCATCGTAGTAGCCGATTAGGATGACTTCTTTGATGGAGGGGACTTTGGCGATAGCACAGAGAGGGTGCCAGATCAGGGGGTGGCCGGCGACTTCAAAGAGGGGCTGAGGGATGTCAGCATAACAATTCAAAGAGAGTTGAGGAGCAGAAGACTACCTTGGGTAGATCGAGCGAGAGAGGACGGAAACGAGTACCTCTGGAAGGACCTCCGACCTGACGGCGGCGAGAGTAGTTAGCTCAGGTACGTTACAATAAGACACTTTGCGGTTCCCGGAGGAATGGAATTGAATTGAATTGGACTGAATAACTCACAAGGATAACGGCTTTGTTGAAGTTGGACATTGTTGTTGTGCGAGAGTTCGTGTCCAGTTGTCAATGGAAGCTGTTTGTGGTTTGCGGGAGGAGGTCGAGACAGAAGGTGGGAACTGACGTGAAGGGGATGGGGGCACTTGTAGAAACTTAGAACTCGCATAACACCGGCTAGCTCTTTTCTGTTTCTGCAGGGGAGGGGAGGGGTGCGCATTAATGAAAATATTACACCTCACGGCGATGATCACGCCGACATCGATACCGACATCTCATGTATCATCAATTGGATGAGAGTCGAGTCCAGTGAGCTAGCGTCTTCTCAGGTGCAGTTATTCGCAGAACCATACGTGCTTAGCAACTGGTTCATTGGGTTCCGAGCTGATGCTAGCCGCCTCTTTGCGTGAGCCTTTTTGGCTCCTCAGACGCCGTTCCAAAACATCGTAGGATTCATCAGGACCGCATACGTTGCTTGAGATGCTGACAACGTTTGTGGTTTGGTGCTTAGATTGGTATTAGCGGCTCGTCCAATGCTGGTCTGGTCGATATCGCCCGGTTTGGCAGGAAATTCATCGCTGTTCTCCGCGGTGCTTGTGTGCAGACGACATGAAATGTTGGTTTTGCATGACAGGGCCGAGATGACACTTATTAACTAGTAATTACCCCACATCCCAAGCCTCAAGCTCCCCACCACGTTCCCACGATGTCACTTCCCGTCCTCGACGTCACCCCCTTTCTTCACCCGACAACCTCCTCAGTGACCGCAAAACGTGCCGCCGCCTCAGCCCTAGACACCGCCTGCCGCACTCACGGCTTCTTCTATCTCACAGCGCACTCCATCCCTACAGAGCTTGAATCTCGCGTCCTCTCCTCTGCACGAACCTTCTTCCTCTCCACCCCCGCCTCCAAGAAATTAGCCATCTCTCGTCGTGATCCGGGCAATGGTGGCGATGGTGCAAGAGGATACCAACGACTCGGCGAAAACGTAACGCAAGGCGCTTCAGACCACCATGAAGCCATTGACTATTACCGCCCGGTTTCTCCAGAGCTCTTAGATCCCGAGGATCCGGGAAGGGGATGGAAGTTGTTACATGGACCCAACCTTTGGCCGGAGGACGAAGGGTTTCGCGAGGCTTTTGAAGAGTTTTGGGCGCGACTGCGGACACTCGGGGATGCAGTGATGAAGGCTATGGCTTGGGCACTCGGGTATGAGGGTGACGAAGAGGTGATTTTAAGGAATACGAAAAGCGGATTTTGGGTAGCAAGGGTTATTGGGTATCCGCCGCTTGTTCAGCAGGAGGGGGAGGGGGTGAGCTGTGGGGTTCATACCGATTATGGGTGCACCACCTTCCTCCTCGCCGACGAAACTCCGGGTGCGTTACAGGTGCTATCCAAAGGCGGGGAGTGGATCAATGCCGATCCAATTCAAGGTCTTCGATAACCCCCGATCCTTCCGCTCCCAACGTTTTGCTGATGATATGACAGGTTGCTTCGTCGTCAATATTGGCGACATGATGGAGGTTTGGACTAACGGGCTCTGGACCAGCACCAAGCATAGGGTGGTGCATAAGACAGGTGGCTACAGGGTTAGTGTTCCGTTCTTCTACGAGCCAAATTGGGATGCGGTTGTGAAACCTCTCGAGAGATGTGTGGAGATGACGGGAGGTATACCGAAGTATGCGGAGAAGGTTTATGGAGAACATTTAGTGGAGAAGGTGAACGGGAACTTTTACGGTGGGACGGAGGACGCTGTATAAGGCTGTACCTGCAGTGCCCAGTGCCAGAACAAGGTGGGATTTGTCTATCTGAACCGACGAGGTTGTCACAATCCGTGAGATATTGAAACAACCAGGAAAAGAACTAGAAAGGAACTAATACAGTGCGGGCAATGAATAGAGCGACCCTAATTTCTTCAACATAACTCTTCAACCGACCTTGATTACCACTGCCATCCCCCGTATAAATCGTTCACGGGACGTTGAATAAACCCCAAAACAGAAACGCCGGAAACCCCCGCCTGGCGACAAAGCTAATATTCTTGATTAATTATTGCCTTTTTGGGTAGAGCACATTTAAGGTTGCATTCCACTACTCTACAACTGTATCACTGAAACTCGTATTGACAGTTGACACGTCAGATCATGGGTAAATAGCCGCCGCAGCTGTGAACCTGCAACTGGAACCTCATGGAACCCAAAGTAGTGGGCTCTCCCATGAAACCCATGAAAGCACCACCGGAACCATTGGCATTTCATCTCCGCCCTGCCACGCTCTCCGATGCACCTGCCATGGCCTCTATCGCCTCCACGGCCTACCTCAACTCAGCCCTAACCCGGTTCCTCAGTCCCCATGTTTACACCTACGTTAATGACTACATCTACTCATTCGAGCGGCGCATCCGGACGCGAATGACCTCCCCACGCAACATCTCAGTCGTCGCAATCGAGGACGACACAGAGATAATAATTGGGTACGCGCAATTTCTCCGACTTGGCTATGACTCCGCGGCGCTCGCACTGCTGGAAGGGCAAGACACCTGGCATCTACGATTCATCCGACAGCCGTTAGTGTGGGCGAGGGAGTGGTGGGATTCTAGAATGTTTATAGATCGCTCGCAAGATCTGGAAGCGGTGGAATGGTTTAATAGCGATCAGGGAACGTATTGGTTAGAGGGGAAGTTCGAGAATCGATACCATGCACAGACCGTCGTTGTTTCTCTGGGGCACCAGAGGAGAGGGGTGGGGAGGAAGTTGATGGAAGTTGTGTTGGACAGGGCGAGGGATGAAGGGGTTGCTGTTGGACTAGAGGCAAGTCCGGAGGGTGAAAGGCTTTATAAGGCACTGGGGTTTAGGCTGAAGGAAGAGTTTAGGAATAAGATTGAGGGCGAGGAGGAGGGGGGTGGGGTGTTTGTGTGGGAACCACCAGGTTGGGAAAGAGAGTAGTGGGAATATTTGATACTGGAGTTGATGGGATTGCTGACTTGCCTATAATCAATTGCTTCGGGTCAGTCTGATATCTCTGTTGGATCAAAACTCGTAGGTGAGGCAGAACGGCCGACCCTATCAGTACCTATTTGGTGTGGGGTATCTGGAATCACTAACGATCACCTATTATCTCACGGCCACAGCTGTTACTTTATGGGAGAGACAAGAGAGAACTACAGGACTATCTACAGTGTGTGTGGGAGCAGCAAGCAGTCATTAGTGCAAGTGCACTTCTATATGCAACAGCAGCAGGGACGCTGCAAATTGTCATTCATCATAGAAACCCTAACCTCCCAGCATGCTGTACCGAGAGAATAGAGAATGAACAACCAGTCGTCAGTTTCTCTTCTGTAGTAATTAACTTGGAGGGTATAGTTTGAGTCCATCACGGAGTCTTCATCCTCCCCCACTCGATGTTGATCGGGTTCTGCATCATCAGTTTTTTCACTGCTCTCGCTTTCTCTCTAGTTTGTGCTGGGTATCACTCGTATCCGCAGTAAGTGTCATTGGGCGCTCATTTGAACGTAAAATCAGTCACCTTTAGACTAACGTTCGTTGTTCATCTCTCGGTACAAGTACCTAGGTAGGTACTGGTGGCTTAATGTTCCAGAATTCATGATTCTTATTAGTCCACCGAAAGACATTCACCGTGGAGCATCTGCTCAAATCGCCACCTGAAGAACCAAACACCAACCTTATATACATTCACCCACCATATATCTACATCTCACCTCATAAACCCAACCATAAACAACCAACCAACCGCTCCTTGTGATAAAAAAATAGAAAGACTCGGACCCGGTAACGCCGAGCGGAAATGAACCCAGAAACAACAAACAAAAGAGCACATGCTCAAAAAAAACACGCAGATGATACTTCACCGACACAAAAACGGAAAAAAACTAATGACAATACCTCAACGATAACTGCCAAAACCAGCTTTCGGCCCAAAACCACCCTTTGGCCCAAAACCACCTTGCGGCCCATTGCCTTTCTCCGCAGGCCGATAATACTCATAGTAACTGATAAACGACAGTATACTCATACGATCCGGCTGACCGCCGGCACCATATTCATCGTCCTGTGCTCCATACACACTGCTGCCACTGCTCTCCCTCTGCGCTAATCTCTCTCTCTGCCTCTCTTTGTGCCTCTCATTTTCCACAACAGAGTAAGCCGGCGGTGGGGGTGACAACGGCACCAAATCCCAACAACCTCCATTGCTACCACTGCCTAGCCCTCCACCATTATTTGATGAAGGACCTGGGTATGGCTTATACGCGGCGGCTGCCGCAAAAGAACTTTTCTGCGGAGAGTACGCCGTATAATTTTTTGGAGCGTAGGGATTGGGTTTGACCGCTGCCACCCCTGATTCTCATGGAGGAAGATAGTCGTATGTGGAGTCTGTACCCGTGGCGGCGGAGGCGGGTCGAGTCGGTGGCATGTTAGGGTTGAATGCTGTATATTGCGGTACAGGCCGTGAGAAGTTATGACGTCCAGGGGCGGCGGCAAGATTGAACCCTGTTGGGGGCTCAGTGGGTGAAAATGTTTTGTAAGTGTTGGTGCCGGCTGGAAGCGAGTCTCCGTTAGGGCCACCATTGTTTGTGGGCGGCCCATCGGGAATAGAAAGTGGACGACCTAAGGATACCGGCCGATCCGGGGATTGCGCAGATCGGAAATGCGGCGATACTGCGAATCCCCGAGATGAACGGTGTTCAGGCCTCAGCTGAGCTACGGCAGGGAACGATAAAGTGGGCGCAGCAAATGGTGTTGGTGGAGGTGATTCATCAGCTATGGGTGATAATGGTTTTGGTGCTGGTTCGAGGTGGTTTCTTTCGAAGAGGTCGCTCGCCCGTGCCCCATCGCCGAAAGATGATGTGGAGGGTATCCTTCTATGAACTGGCTCCACTCTTTCAACTATAGGCGAATACTCTTCCTCCAAGCTACGACGTTGCCGGTCTCGGAAAGATCTCGGCATTTCAGCCATTTTCTTTTTGTCGGCCTGGATACGTCTCCAGACCGCAAAGACCACTATGAACAGAGCAATACCACCAACGCCTGCCCCAAAAGCTGCAAATATTGTCTCTATCTTGGCCGAAGACACATCTGTTGATGCAGCTGGGTCGAGGACGAACGGCTGGTCGGATGATGTTTGGGGTGGTGTGCTCGGTGTTGTACTGGTAGCCATCGTCGTGGACGGAGTAGCTTTTGCGGAAGAAGGTGCGGGAATGGAATTTGTGTTTGAAGCACTTGCCTTCCCAAACGTCGAATCTGGGATGGAAAGTTGAAATGGTGGGGAATATTCAAATTGACCGGTCAAATCATCCGTGATCTTGATGCCATACACGTAGCCCGCTGGCATAGACTCCTTACCTTCGAGTGCTGGATCGATTTTCCAGTTATATAAACCGGTATTCGGCAGCCTGGCTGTATAACACAGTAACGTCAGTTACTGAGGCGTATGAATGTTCGAAGTACATATTACCGGCCAGAGGGCCAAGCTCAACAAGATTGCCCTGGGGCCCTTTGAGAAGAGTCAATGTAACCGTTCCAGATGTCGTAGGCTGTTTGTCTGTAAGCGGGTTGTCGAAACACCAGACGTCAAGTGGATCAGAAGCTTACTTTCCATGTCACAGGAACAATTTGGCTGGATGGGAAGATCCCCCCCAGTGGAGAAGTAATAGGGTTTTGCCCACTCGTCCCGACCGCTACAACCGCCCCAAGGCAAGCTGTCAAGACCAACGAAATAAATAGGACGCATCGTACGAGAAGCATTGCCGGATTATGAGACATTAATGTGGGTGTAGTCGGGATTTGGCGGACAGAGGTCCAAACGTCGCTTGGGTATTATTGCGTCTGATTCGCAAAAAGAGAGGAAATTCTGCAATTGTGAGTCCCTGTGGTAAAGAAGAAAGAGCACCATTTGCAATTGGCCAACTGTTACTCTATCCCCATAAGCTGATAATTGGCACAAGACGCGAGGATAACGCCAAAGAAAGGGAAAGGAAGTGGACAATGCAATGGTCATTCAACCAATGCTCATGATGAAGCAATTGCAAACTAAAAGACAGGCGGACAGAGGGAGGGGCAAGAAGATACGCGTTGTTGAAGGAGGATATGCATCAAATACCCAGAACTAAGCAGGCAGGTGTCCGTTCTCTCCAAGCGAAGATGCAGGTACCGACAAGGGGCACAGGGGACTCCTTCCTAAGAAGGAAAAGCCTCCCCGCAGAGATACCCCTGAACGCAATGCCACAACGAAATCCGTGGCCGTGGTCTCAGTCTTCGAGGTGCACTATTCTTCCTTACTCTGAATTGATACAAAAAGTAAGGAAGGAATAAACATCCGGACGCAGGGGAAATTGGGCAGCGTTTGGTGGATGGGACCAGATCCGCCCGTGGAGACTGCTTGAACATCAGATGAACCACCAAAACACCACCTGTAAAGTAGAGTGCTTACTTGGATCAGTCTCAGGCACGAGACACATGGCTGAATTCTACATAGAGTATCTCGCACAGACACCATGCTCTAGCCGATAGGGATTGAGCGTTATTACCCCTGTAAATTGCCCTGGGGAGATCGCAAAAAAAGCATACACATATCAACGGTTTAAGTCTGCGACCAACAGCTTCCTTGCTGCACAAAGAGGAAACAACATGGTCGTGAGATGCTATTGGTTCGATACCGGAGTCCGAATGTGGCATCATTTGTAGTATATCTCCCTACTTATGCAGGTATCTACCATAATTGGAGGTCTCCGGAACGACGCGGTGATGCCAACTGAAACCTTGAAGATTCTAATATCCTTGCGGTTGTAGATATGCAAAAAAACAAACGTATTTCTATGAATAGGTACTTTCTCAATCCGACCTCTTTCATAATCATCTATCTAATTCTAAAACCAAAACACCCGCAAGAAGTACATTCACAAAGATATTGCTATGATAAATCCCATGTCTATGCTTCCGCCTCACCCCTCCGCCGTCTCCCTCTCAACCTCTCACTCTCCTCGGTGCCATAGAATGAGGAGAACCCACATTCCTTCCTCCTACCCACCAAGTACCAGACCGAGCTTCCCCAACACATCAGGACTCCGACCCAGCTCCATGTTGGCATCTTAAACCCAATCAATAGTACAGTCTGCAATGCACTTCTCGGATACGTCGTCACCACCATCGTCAATGGCGTGCTTGCGCTCACCAACAGAAACCCAGATACAAAGGTAGCCCCCGCCGCAGCGCCGGCGCCAAACATCATGAGCCAAAAGAACGCCACGTCTAGGAAGTAGCAATTTCTGCCTATGTTTTGGAGCTCGCCCGAGATTATGACACAAGGCAGAATAAACAGTATTGAAAGAAAGTTGATATAGTGCAGCAATTTCCATGCCGCCCTAGTACCGTCTTTTCCATCGCCAGAGAGAAGTACTCCACCATCTGTGCCGTCAACGCCCAAAAGGTCACCAGAGAAGACGCCAGAGGAATTGGAACAAAATTGCGCAAACGCTTTATAGGTGCGAGATAGTAGAATCGGATATGCCGCAACAAAAAATGTGGAAAATAGGCCTGCAACGAAGCCTTCGATTGCGAAGCGGGATCCGGGGCGCAAAGAGGCCATGATAAGGGACAATGTCATAGTAATGCAAGAGGACAAGGTTGTAACCGTGAGTGATTGGGAGCGGTGGAATAAGTGGGTTAGGCCGAGCGCCCAGATGAGGGAGCTGACACGGGAGACCTGATAGATTTGAATCTGCGTATAGCTGCGGATTTTGTCGTTAGTTCGAGCTATGTGGATGGTCCAAGAGCACTGACGCGAAGGCAAGGTTACTGAGCATGATCTTCAGACTGTAAACCACGGCGATCGGCAGAACAATTCGAGCTTCACGCCACCTGATCTCGAAGATTCCGCCGGTGGTTCTTGGTCGGAGCTTATTGGCGAAATCTCTGAGGCCACCAGTATCTGAAGCCCGTCGCTTTCCTTTCGAAGGTTTGGGCTTTGGGGCTATAATGCAAGCCAATCCAATGGCATGTAAAGAGCGCGAGAAAGAACGAGTTACGGAGGCAGATGCGTAGAGGAAGAATTGTGTAAACAGAAGCTGCAGTAAGGTGGTAGTTAAAGGATATGGGAATCTGAAGAAGATTAGGTCTCGAAGCTATGTATGCGGGCGGAGCGCTATACTTATACACACCAGCTGAAGATGCAATCGTTAGCAAGTAACCTCTGGTTCAAGTATGAGAAGACGGCTGCTTACTCCACAATATGAATCTGTTCATAATCAACAATGCCAACGAAGTTGCCCCGTACAACACGACCAGGAAAACAATATAAACCAGCCAGCCCCTCTGTGTATTCCACAGACACCACCCAAGTGTTCCACCTTCACCTATTCGCCAATCGCTCATTCCGTCGTTTCCAGCGTCCTCATATGGGGGGTATGGACTGTGTGTCCGACTGTCGACATCGCTATTTACCGGTAGCAACGGTACTGACGTTGAGTTGACGCTGTCCCATGGCGGTGATACGCTCCGTGATTTCGATCGAGACCCCCGAGATCGCGAACGAGAGTAAGTTGGGTCTGTGTTTTCATCGGAATCGGAGTCGGCGAGAAGATTGGTTTTAGGTTGCGATGACACCGAGCTTCCGCCGCTGCTTCGGTTTCGCGTCCGGGAGTGCGAGAAGGGATTTGCGGATGTAGGTATCATATTGGATATGGACAGGAGATGTTCGTGTGGTTTGCGAAAATTTGCGAACGGTGAGCGGTGCATTGAAGCGAGACTGAAATTATTAGGCGTCTACTCTAGATGTTTATTATTGATTAGTAGACAGGACAGTGAACAGCGGGAGTGAGTGAGAATGAGGATGAACGGGAGTGAGAGGTACCGTGGAAGTGCACGATGATGACGATGATGCTGGTCTCTCGCATCCCTGTCGCATCTATACAACCAGCAACGTTCTTTCAGTCTCAAAAACAACTTTCAAAGAAGCTACCATCGTGGTAGAGTAGGAAAAACCTAACACATATACTGCCTACAAGTTAGTTTGTGATTCCCTTCGCATTTTCCTGGGTCAGTATGTAGAACGGCAGTCGGTCTCCGACTGACTCGTCTACCCTAACCCCTAGTGTCGGGTTTATGTATCCGAGTGTAATCCCTGATCCCTGTCACCCCACAATTCGTTGCTCAACCTTCCCTCAGCTACTCAAGTATGTACGAGGCTGGGGACAAGAGATTGTTCAGCCACCACCACCACCACACAAAAAATGATATATCTCCACAACAGCACAAGAAGAGAACAAAAAATTGCTATATAAACAAAATCTCATACATTCTGATCATAAGAGATGTCGCGTTCGGGTTTTAAAATTCTGTGTGTAGTCGACAGCATTGTTGTCGTGGTGGTGGTTGTTATGATCTACCAACGACTTTTGTCCCCAGCCTCGTACAACCTGCCCTCTTCTCCCTCTCCTACCCTTCATCACTCCTACGCTTCATCACTACTCCATCTCTACTCTCATCTCCCATCCATCTTAATATACCCTCTAATTGCTTACCTGTATTTGTACATCGCATACCTCCTAATTTGCTCGCCAATTACCGTCGAAGACCTAAAACCTCCTCCATCGACTATTAGCAAGCACCAAGACCATTCCCAACATGCCCAGCGCGAACGATCGTTCAGGAGACAGTCCGCCGGGAAACAGGAAGTATGCAAAGGCAACGTTCCCAGTTGCCTTCGAAGCACCTGAGATCGTATTGAACGAGCAGCAGATCGAGGAGTGAGTCGACCTTTGTCACATCTGCCGCCCAATCTCGTCTGTTAACCAACACAGATCGATCGAGCACGTCGAGCGTGTACTCAAGTGCATGCGAACGCTTGCGACAATTGTTGACTGTAAGTTGTAATAGAAATCTCACAGCATCACGACAAATGAGACTAACCGATTATAGATTATACATATGCCTGCTCAGACCTGGCAGACGCATTGCGAAACTACGCCAACATTGTCGATCAGCGGTCCTCGAGTCAGACTAAGAGAAAACAGAGCGCTGCAAGTGCCAGTCACGAAGACACCAATTATGCCCGGAACCTCGTCCGTTCGGAATGCCTTTCTAATGCGGCTGCTTTTTGGGAAAGCTATGGGGTGCTGAATGACAACATTCGACTTTCAATCCTCAAAGAGTACTTCCACTTGAACTCCGAGGCATGGGATTTCTTCCGCTTGCACTCGGAAGGGGATGCTCAGCTGGCTGGATTTCTCGAAGAGCTGAATCTCAGACACCCATTTTCTTCCGGGGACGGGAGTGAGGGTGTTAGTGCGCCTGTATATCTTCCTGGAGCGGAGGTTCCCGGAGAGAATCCAGCCCGAAAGGACAGCCGTCTCACCCAACAGGCAGATCCAGGTAGATGCCCATTCCCACTTTCTCGGTTGCCGAAATACACATTTACAACTCCACCCTCGGCGTCATACCCGCGGTTTCATCACAACGGTCCCGATACGAGGCTCCGCTGCCCATCCTCTGACAGCGCCAGGCGCATCATCGCCAATCAGGTGGAGGAGATTCGTCAAGAAACCAGCCATTACTGGGCCCGCAAGTATGACACTCGGTTTCGAGCTCTCGAGGAGAGCCTGCTCAAGAAATTTGCTATTGGAACAACTTTTACAGGTTACAAGAGCATGGCTACAGCTTTAAAACAAAGTGGACCTTGGAAGGGTGCCGCCGGTGTCCAACAATTTGCTTCACAGCTTGATTTCGATTTCCTTGACCATTCTGACGGCTCTGATGATGCTTCGCATCACCAAAGCTCTAACTCACCTCCCAAGCCCATACCTACTCCGGAAGTATTAAGCGAGGCCGCGAAGGTTACTGCAGCAAAACAGCAGAATATGGCAAATCAAAGACAGCTGGATTCCTTCGATAGCAGGCATCATGAACACGACGACGGTCCAAACTTTGATCGACCGCATGTTCGGAGTCCCTATCCGTCACTTAGCCAGTTCCATCAGAAAGATTCACACCAACCAAATTCCAACATGCAAACAGACCACTATCGGTCAAATACACTCTTACAAAGCGAGCACGATCGATCCAGAAATACGGACTCTGCCAATAGTTACCGTTATCAGAATGGTAGTAACATGGCAGGTTCAACTCACGATGTCTCACACTTTTCTCACACACCCCATGAACGGCCCCACCATCAGGATAGCTTTAACGACATGTTCTCGTATTGCGCTCGACTCGATGAGAATCAAATCTTAAAGGGGCTGCTTGCTGCAATGGATTCTCTGGCAAGGGCTAAGGATTCCGGCGAGAAAAACCTGCTCGTTTCAACAATTAATTTTCTGCTATCGTCTTTCTCATCTGCTGGTCCTAGTCTTGGGCTGTGTGTTGAGACAAATCCGGATCCTGGTATCAAGGCGACTCCACTTACTAATGACGATATCCTTCCCAAGGATGCAATTCCTGCCAACACCATCAATAATTGCGGGAAAAATGCACCTCTCGAATCAAACGGCTCCCACCTCCCACAGCTAGGGGGGATGTCGTCGGATTCAGATACTAACATTTCCATAGTGGCTGATGCGGGTTCAAATTCTGAGCTTTCTGGACCTCACCATAACCAAAAGGGAGCTATCCGGGATTCTTGGATTGCGGAGACGCTTGCTCGTGAGTGCGAACCTCACAGTAAGTTGGGATTTCATTGGGTCGACTCGCGAAAAGCTAGAGATGGTGAACAGCTTGGAAACACCACTTGCGTGGAAGATACCATCGAACAATGTCAAGAAACACGTCGCCATTCAATGATATCCCTGGATGGAGGAGCTCGACTCAAACGAACTGGTAAATTCAAGCGATATGACAGCGGACAGTATGAGATTATCTCCCCGCTCCCTACTAACTCGAAATGGCAACCCAAAGACTCAGTTCCGGAGTTTCTCGAAGACTTGTTGAGGAATCAAGAACGGCAAGATGCTATTCGAAGAAGAAGTTTGAGTGCCTCTCTGGATGATGTATTCACCAAACTTGGTCTCGGACCTCCCAAAGACCCCAATTACGTTTGGAATCCAGCTACTCATCACAAAGCTCAGAAAGAAATAAGAACTATTCGTACAAATTCTCAGCATCGCTCTTGGAATGACGGCGCTGTGCCTCAACGCGCCAGCCCAGAAAAAGAAAACACCAAGCCTGTTCATATGGAACAGATTCCCCGTTTTGAAGATCTATTTTATGGATTCGGAATTCGTTCTCATCTTTTTAACAACCCTCCAGTGGTTTCGGAATCAGGACAGGATCCTAATTCTTGGGCCTTTCTTCAGGACCATATAACCCAAATGGAACCGCATAATTGGAACGAGACTCCCAAGAAGAACTAACCACTAGCCAGAAAGAAAGAATATGCGGTTTCTTAAGTGGCCGTCCGGATTGTGGAGAACGCGGTGTTTTGGACGCTGCTCATGGGCAGTTCACGAGAGCACGTTATTCCCCGCTCATTATCATATTTGGGATTTTTGTTTCTGTTTCTTTTAATACTAAATCTGGGAAACATCACCTATGGAAGATAACTTTTTTGTATCTGTTTGTTTCAAATACTTCCAGATCTAGTTGATGATAACTTTTTTTTTACTACGGAAGGAAGAATAAAGGCAAATTCCACTCTATCTTTTGTACTTTGGATAGTTTATCATCATATGACTATCATAAACTAAATTTACTGACATTTAACATACCACTCCCGAGTTCAATATATCATAATGGCCTGCTCTCGTACCTGAATCCGGTGTAACTAGATGGTGAGCTGCGCAGTAAAGTCTCGTGTACAAGAACTTACAAGAAACACTTCTCCTGCCCAAACAGCAGCAATCCCTACCTCTCTCAAAAACAATAATCCCAGGCTGGGGTGGTTGTACCCATGCTGACTTGAATAGTTTGGGATGGCCAGAATGGGAATTGGCAAGTAATTTTCGATTTTTGGCTCTGTAACAATTCCGCAGTGGAACACGATACGGAGACTACAGGGCGTGAGGCATGACTGGGGTCGTAGGGACAAGGCAGGAGACAGGCAGTAGGAAACCGGCTACACATCATAGCCTCCGGGTTGCACACGCTGAATGAAATTTAATAATAATAAATTGTCAAGACACCATAAGGTCACGCGTGATATTACAGAAAATTGTGCTACATATATCATAAGATGGATCTGGAATATTCTGCCTTACAGATTATATCATCATTGTCCTATTACACTACACTCAAGAAGTCCTCCCCGGCCCCCCCATCCCCCTCCACCTTCACCTCTACCCATCCCATAAACCAAACACTGTCTATTACACTACACTTCAGAAGTTTTCCCTCGTCCCCCTCTACCCATCTCACAACCAAACAAACTCATCCATTTTGTCAATTACAAGTAGCCCGGAGACCAAACCAGGGCTAGAAGAAACCCTACAACCGAAGGAATGATGCATTCATTAAGAAACTGGTAGTGGTCGTGTTCAAAGTAGAAACACCCGCTTCCCGTGACATACAAACAAAGACGAAACAACCCTCTAGATGCCGGTCGAAAAGAAGAAAGAAGGAACGCTACGTGATGCAAAAATCTGGGTAAAAAATGGTACCACAGATATAGGTGGGATACTCGATGAAGAGTGGTGTGAGGTCCAAAGAAAAAAGAGTAAAGAACCGTTCGTTCGGATGCCAGCATATGCGAAAATATTTCCCCGTTCCCCGTGCATGAACGCTGCATCTGCGATATGTAACTGGGCGGAGAAGAAAGGCGAATTATGATTGATGCGCTCCACCGTCTGGAAGTTTCGTGAGACAGGCACCGCAGACTTGGAAGGAGCAGGTGTTGCAGCGCTTCATGGTCCTCTTATCGCGCTTGTTGCAAACGTCGCATTTGGCGGTTGCTACCGTTATGAATGCGTAGTCGTCTGCGGAGCAGGGGAGGATTTGAGCAGACGGCATGATTTGGCCTCGTTTGGTCTCCGGAGAAGGTGCTGTATGGAGGGGTTTGTGTGGTGCGCGCGAACTGTTGCTTTTAGAAACAATGTCTGGCGATCGGTATGTCAAGCTGATGTCGTTCGTCGGCGGGAGGATATCGGAAACGACAGACAGGCGGTGAAATTGTGACAAGGAACGAGTGATGGATCAGGTTATGGTGGGAGGCTTCAGTGGCTGGTGTAGGAAGTACAAACCGATTGAGGCACAAGAAGGATAACCCGGGATTTTTATATTCAAGTTAAGGCCTCACAGTGTCTTCCGCCCAGTGGTTATCCAGTGAGGACGGAAACTCTGGCTCCCTGGGCCATGTCAACGGGCTAGCTGTTACTGTTGCCGCGGGAATTGCTCAATAGATTCGTTGGGAGCTTCGCAAGATGGCTTTCTCGCTGTTGACTGAGAACAACCCGTCCGCTAACCGTCGTCTATCGACATAGAGGTCGACTCAAACATCCCAGGGAGCAGTATATCGTACGAATCCTTCGCTCCGGGGACCCTTCAAACGATATTCGAAAGAATCTTCAGGATCTGATAGCTCTCAGCGCAATGCAGACGTCGTTTGACAAGTATAATGAAGGCACTCGGCATACTTTCGGCCATTGGACCACGTCATACCAGAGCTTCAGTCTCATACTATGAGCCGAAAGGGGAGCTAACTCGGTCTGCAACAGTCCAATGCAAATATATGTATATTCACCACCTGATAGGGCAAAGTCATTTAGTATGCTGTTGTGCGCGGTCTTGCTAGGAGCCAGTTTGGCTGCCGAGAACCGATCGATGTTGAGCGTAATTCTTTCACAAAACGTGCTCGGCCGCTGAAAGGTGGCTTCGGCGATCTTATCAACGGATGGAAAAAAGTTCTCGATGAAGAACTTACTCCCCCTCCGCCGGGAACCGCCATCGTAACCAGCGTCTGCAGGTTACAGCCCGGAATGATGCACAAACCGAAGATGTGACAGCCCTCAGCAAGATGATAGGCTGAACCGTCCCATAACACAGAAAGTCTCCAGACACATGTACCAAATCCTACACAGGAAGTCAACTTCATCCAATGTACCGCGTTCAACCTGCCAACAACAAGCTGTGCTGTCTTTGGTTGATGTACAACGGTAGGAGAAGATGGTGGGTATTTTTAAGTTCAGACGAACTTTGAAGAAGAGATGTACAAAACCGATTAGCGGCCTTAACACCTCATAATATGCGCGTGAACGTTGCATAGCGGCATCTCATATGCAACGAACCCAGTGTTTGTGTTCGGGAAACGTGAATGACAAACGCATTCATGCGGTACAACTACCGTGATGGCAGCGTCGTTATCATCTTATAGAAGCTAAGGACTTTGCACGGTTGATGATAAGCCAAAGAAGGCATTGCTCGACCGACCATATCTTGAGCGATGTCTGTGGTTGACCTGTTTGGGATTGCAAACATAACTATCGGGCACTAGATGGTGGGATAAAAGCTGTCGCCTGTCTGGAAATATCTTTGGATGTATGTAGTCAATTTTCTCCAATTGCCCTACGTATGCTGTTGTGACTGACTGACTGTGCTCCCGGTAGGAGGCTGCCTGCAGATTGACGGGTCGTATTAACACTTCCATTATTGCTGATTCTAAGAATCCGCACACTTCCCAGCAGTACTGATACCTCCCCAGGTGGGCGGAATGAGACCCTAAACCTGCCGCAAGAGATGTTGCACGACTGTCCTCCCGGAAAGTTGTCGAGCCGTCTTGCAGATTCCAGCATTCACAATCATCCGAGTGGCCGAATTTCATATAGTAGCTCCAGAGAAATAGGGTAAATCGCGGAGACCCAGCCATTCCCCAAATATTCGTCCAAATTCGGGACCAGATGATTGCGCGTAAGAGAGCGCCGCTAAGGCATCACCAGAGCAAATCCGTGAGTACCACCAGTACCTAATCGCGTCGTTAGTCTTGCTTGGAACGATATGCATGTAGCTCAGTAATTGGGAGTTCCCCAGTTCTCGGAACACAACAAGCCTGGACGGCCGACGAGATATCCACTCTCAGGCCTATACGAGGAGGACCCGTACTCCACACACAGCAAATAGCCGTTGTTTCCCTGATCGAAAATCATGGTCTCCGATGGATTGTGTCCCAGACTGAATTGGGGTAAAGGCATGACAGTAGCATCGCCTTGTTACAAGCCTCTTGTATATGCGTAGGGTATCGTATTTGTACTTAGTGGATGGAAATTTGAAACGGAAAGCACTGGAGTTTGACGTGGTAAGCTGAAAAGCAACCATTCACAGTCAAAGTCGCTCGCAACATCCATCGATTGTATTCAATAGTGCGGAAATCGAGACAATGTCTAGTTAAGTGTGTTTTTTCATTTTCTGGGGATTCTTTCTTGTATAGTTATGTTTATTTTGTCACGAAGAGTGTACCAAATCCAATATCCAACAGCTGCAGATTGAAAATTTAGTGTGTTTCTGAAGTGTGTTTCTGAAGTGTGTTATCCTCCTCCAATGAACAGCCCCGCCAAAATCTTGGCAGGGCTTGAGTCACCCCGCTTTCCTTACAGTTCGGTTCCCTCGCTCCTCTCCAACAAGACTGAAAACACTTGCCTTTCTATAACCTGTGATACAGACGACCCCGATTACTACAACTAGCCGCCAGAAAACAGAACAATACAATCATGGCGGACAAGCAACAGGATACTCCCAATCTTCACAAGGATGAGGTGACTGGTGAGATGGTCTCCAAGTCTGAATTGAAGAAGAGACAAAAGAAGAGAGAAGCGGATAAGAGGAAGGTACAAGGTCAATGGCCTATTTGAAGCCGAAAGTGGAGTACTAAACATTTTCCGCAGGCTGAGAAGACCGTTGTTGTTCCAACGGCTAAGAAGGCTGCCGAGCAGGCAGGGGAGGGAGCAGAGAAATTAAATGAGGAGGAATTGACTCCTAACGTTTGAATCTCCAGTTTTCTATTGCCATTCCGCCCACTGCGCTAACAACACTGCAGCAATACTTCGAGATCCGCTCCAGGTCGATCAACAAGCTTCGCGAGACTAAGAGCCCTTACCCCTACCCTCACAAGTTCCACGTTAAGGATAAGCTTTCCGATATCATCGAAAAGTACTCCTCTCTCGGAAAGGGGGAAACCAAGCCCGACGTCGAAGTCCGCGTGGCCGGTCGTATTCACGGTTACCGAGCATCTGGTAGCAAGCTGCGCTTCTATGACCTCCGTGCCGAAGGAGTTAAGATTCAAGTTATGGCCCAGGCGCAGGAAGCCGTTGGCGACTATCTTGCCCAGCACGAGCACCTCCACCGCGGAGATATCATCGGTATAGTCGGCTTCCCAGGAAGGACAAATCCCAAGAAGGAGGATAACCCCGGTGAATTTTCAATCTTTGCCAGGGAGGTTGTGCTGTTGACGCCATGCTTGAGAATGTTGCCCACGGAGCATTTCGGTCTCAAGGACCAGGAGACGAGATACCGCCAACGATACCTTGATTTGATCATGAACAACTCTAGCCGCAATGTTTTCATTACAAGAAGCAAGATTGTTTCGTACATCCGCAAGTACTTTGATGAAAGGGATTTTGTCGAGGTTGAGACACCAATGATGAATGCTATCGCCGGAGGAGCTACAGCTAAGCCTTTCATCACCCATCACAACGATTTGAATATGGATCTTTTCATGCGTGTTGCACCTGAGTTGTATCTGAAGATGTTGGTTGTCGGTGGACTCGAGAGAGTATACGAGATTGGTCGGCAATTCAGAAACGAGGGCATCGATCTTACTCACAACCCCGAGTTTACGACCTGTGAGTTCTATTGGGCATACGCGGATTACTACGACTTAATCAATGTCACGGAGGATCTTGTGTCTGAGATGGTTAAGAAGATCACGGGTGGTTACCAGACCAAGTTCCACACCCAGAATGGAGAGGTTTATGAAGTCAACTGGGCCAAGCCATGGAAGAGAATAGATATGATGACGGCTTTGGAGGAGGCTACCGGGGAAAAGTTCCCGCCTGGAGATCAGCTGCACACCCAGGAGACGAACGAGTTCTTGAAGAAGATCCTGAAGGCGCACAAGATCGATTGCTCTTCCCCGCAAACAAATGCTCGCATGCTCGACAAGGTTTGCAGTTTTCCTTAGTTCTTTGTGTGCCTGGTCTAATCAATGCGTCTACTAGCTCGTCGGCGAGTTCATCGAGGAGAAGTGTATCAACCCTACTTTCATCACTGGCCACCCGCAGATGATGTCGCCACTTGCTAAGTACCATCGCGAGAAGACCGGTCTCTGCGAGCGTTTCGAGGCATTCGTATGCAAGAAGGAGATTGTCAATGCATACACCGAGTTGAACGATCCCTTTGATCAGCGTCTGCGATTCGAGGAGCAGGCAAGACAGAAGGACCAGGGTGATGACGAGGCTCAGCTTGTTGACGAAAACTTCTGTACTTCATTGGAGTATGGATTGCCTCCTACTGGTGGTTGGGGTATGGGTATCGACAGAATGGTGATGTTTATCACTGATAACTACTCCATCAAGGAGGTCTTGGCTTTCCGTAATTCCCCGTTGGCCCTTTGACCGGCTCTCAAATACTGACCCAGTGAACAGCATTCATGAAGGATGACCATTCAGAGAGGAAGACGGCTGCTGAGGTGGTTGGCATCAGTCCTGTGCCGTAAGTTTGTTCCGTGAACCCTCGGAGACCTAAGAATAAGTTGCTAACAGTAATTTCCAGCGTCGAGAGTACGGGGGAGCTACAATCGTAGATTTTGGGATAAAAGTTGTGATTTTTCTGCCTATATGTCAGTTAAGATGAAGAATTCGTAATTCAGATGGCCGTTTAATGGACCCGCTCTGGGTTTCTTTTTGATTCAAATTCTGTCAGTGGGCGAGCAGTGCTCTGCTCGTGAGAGTCCACATTCAACCGCGGAAATACCCGCGGGTCCCTGCAGCCTTATTCGATAAGCATTGGGGTGTCGAAGAGCAACCGGGATTGATTCTAGAAGGTGTTAGCAACGTGCGGGTGCCTGCAGATCCTTGCAGCCTTAGCCTTAAGAGTTTAGCGCTTGGTGTTTAATAATCGAGCCGAGCCAGATTTGCAGGGCCATCACCAGAGGCGTTCGTTTAAAACAATCCCCACTGCAACGTCCCCCCGCCACTGACAGCTCAGTTCCATCGCATCCTCTTTTGTATATCCCTGGACTTTGTCCACTATGACCATGTCGTTTTCTCCGCTGCCCAGTCGATTGCTGCTGCGATCAAGGCTGTTTTGCAATGCCAAATTTCAACCAAGGCTTCCCCGGCACACTCGCCCTTTTACCCCACCAACATCTCGAACCGCAAATTCCAGTCCTACACTCTCCTCTTACCTTTCTGCCAATCGCCCGACATTCCGGCGGACATTCTCATCCACACCAAATCCTCGCACCGTCATTACCCCCAAGACTGGAGAGTCGCCGCTCGGCAGTCTTGCAGACTCTCTTGTCCGACCCGCTGCGGGCAAGGCTTCCAGATCCTCATGGCCAGAGATAAGCGACAAGAAGGTCGGATACTGGTTGCTGGGGTCTGCGACATTAGTTTTTGGAATTGTGGTGTTGGGAGGCCTTACTCGTCTCACCGAGTCGGGGTTCGTGATTTCATTCCCATATTCAGTAACACTAAACTAATGTTTGCATTCAGCCTATCAATAACAGAATGGAAACCTGTAACTGGGACCCTCCCGCCTCTCTCCCAGCAAGACTGGATGGACAACTTCAACAAGTACAAGGACTCCCCCGAATACCACATTCTCAATCCCAACATGACGCTCGATGAGTACAAGTTCATCTACTTCATGGAATGGAGTCACAGGCTGTGGGGACGTGCAATCGGTCTCACGTTTGTACTCCCTGCGATCTACTTCACCGTTCGCCGACGTGTCACGCCGAAGGTTGCTCTGCGCTTACTTGGAATCTCGGGTATGATTGGTTTTCAGGGATTTATCGGATGGTGGATGGTCAAGTCAGGGCTGCGGGACGACCTCTTTGCCGAACCTGGATCCCACCCTCGCGTTTCGCAGTACCGCCTTACCGCACACTTGGGCGCTGCGTTCACTGTTTATGCCGCAATGCTATGGTCTGGCCTCGACATCCTCCGCGAGAACCGCCTTCTCAAAGACCCCCAGAGCGCCCTTACAACCTTGAAATCCCTCAGCGCACCACAACTCCGCGTTTTTAGGGGTCTTGTTGGGCTCCTGGTAGCAATGGTCTTCACCACCGCCATGAGTGGTGGCCTTGTCGCGGGCCTAGATGCAGGCCTCATCTACAACGAGTTCCCCAAAATGGGAACCGGATACATGCCGCCGACCAAGGAGATGATGGATCCATTTTACTCACATACCGAGGACCAGTCCGATCTTTGGTGGAGAAACATGCTCGAGAACCCTACAACTGTGCAGTTTCAGCACCGTGTGGCGGCCTTGTCAACATTTACTGCCATCTGTGCAGTATTTGCGTACTCAAGGTTCAATCCTAAGGTTGCGGCGGCCATGCCGAAGAATGTTAGAGTTGGTATGATAGGAGTGTTACATCTTGCTATCATGCAGGTACTTCTAGGCATAAGTACACTGATTTATATGGTGCCTACCCACCTGGCTGCGACGCATCAGGCCGGTGCGCTGGCTCTGCTTACTGGAAGTATTGTTCTCGGTCACAGAGTCTGGTTGCCCAAGACGGCGGCAAGGATCGCGGCTAAGAGAATTGAAGCTGCTGCATCGAAGGCGGCCGCTCGAAAGGCATAGATTTGTTCGCACAGAAGGGGGTGTATGTATGATACTATTGTGTTATTATTATTTATTTTGTTTGGGCTTTGTACATAGATGGCTCTGGGAGTGGTGTTTGTTGCGTTGCATGTACATGTACATATGTTATGTAGACTTGTAGATTATTGTTATGAATGATATACCCCTCTCCAACACCATCAACTTCTAACATAAACGTCAGGAAGAAATGATTGTAAAACGAAGGTAGCTCTTCGTCAGCCTTTCTACACGCCTCACCCTGAATTCCGGTGCTAGGTTGTGTCGTAACGCTCGTCCTGCCCTCCGTCAGAGCCAGGAAAATGTTTAGTACTTTAATCTCTAAAACTTATAAGCCCGTCTTTTGAAGCTTGTAGCAACCGGTTCATCAAGATTTTCGAATGAGTGTACGTGCTGTGACATGCTTGCTCTAAGGTGCCATATATGCTTCTTCTCCCATGCGTCGTCTGCTTCTACCCTCTATCGTACCGAAGACGAAATTCGACTAATCTTCGACAAGAACCTGAATGAGTCTGAGGTGGGTCGGTGGGGGAATTACTTGCCGCCGTCTTAGTGCACTTTTTAAGTGAACCCAAGTTCCTCATTAAATTCTCCACAAGATCGTTCGCGAGTTCCTTCATGGGCACATAATGGAGAGCTGAGAGACTCCCCAGCTCTCGCGTGGTATAACGGGCCGACCGACACCGTTAGCACTTCGTCCCCAAATCAATGTGTAGAGCAGGTAGTATAGTTAGCTCTGAACTAATCGTCGGTAGACCTCTCAGTGGTAGCGAGAGGAAGCGTTAACCGAGTGCCGTGTGTTCCAGACGTGAGGGGGTGGTGAAATTCATGACGCCACATAGGGAGGTCGTTGCGGAGGTCGGATTAAGATTTGGTGCATGCACTCGGTTGTGGCTTGGGGATGGTTAAGCGAATACCAATATGGTTAGAGGAAAGTGGATGAAGTGGATGAGTGACTTCGCCGCTTTTTTAGAAGCTTGGAGATATGGCGGGGAATAGGTTGAGATATTCACGCTTGAGATTGACGACGGAATACTTAAGCACTTTTGACGGAATAATAGCTTCATAGAGGGTTGTAAGCTTAAACATTAAACACATAACAAATTATCCATATCATCCGCATACCTTGTACTCCTCCTATACTTCTCGCCCTTCACCATGCTTATCAACTGGATTGGCCACTTCTTGTTTCGGCTTGACCTTGGAATCCTCATTTGTAGCATCCAGCTTATTCATCTGTTCCTCAGTCTGGTTATGCTTGCTAAAAAGAACCCAGAAGAGGCAACCACACAAAAACGTAACTCCCGAGAGACAGGCGTAAAATGCAACCATATTAGGATTTTTAGCAACCGTGGAAACCCCCACCCCAATGGCACTTCCGAACGCGTTTTGGAGGAGGAATATAGAGGTGACCAAGGACTTCATTGACGGAGGAGCCTTGGTGAATGCGTATTCGAGCCCTGTGATCAAGGCAAAGATCTCGGCAAGTCCGACGAGCATATAGGCAGGTATCTGCAGGGCAATGTGTGCTTTGTTGGGGATACTACCGCTGGCCGATGCCTCGCATTCAAGAGGGAAATTATAGCATGGGCCTTGGTTGTAGATATACCTCTGAATACCAGCTGCATACGCCATGGAGGCAGAGGCAAACATGAAGCCGAAAAATATTCGAGTTATGGGGCGGAATGGAATGCGGAGTTTCCGAAGGAGCGGGTAGACTCCCTTCTCCATGATGGGGATGAATATGATAATGGAGATGGGGTTGAGGTTGAAGAGTAGATCGTTGGGGAGGCCATGCGTTTCCATGGTTCCTGCCATGGACACAAAGGATGTGTTCATTTGCCCATAGAGAAGCCAGAACGCAGGAAAGAAACAGAAAACACGACAGGCGACCAATGCACGTTGGAGCTCATCCACGAATCGGTCGCCGAATTTCCCAGAATTTCGTGCGGCGTCCATATTGAACTTGTTTCTGACAGCGATGGCGAAAGCTTTGCCGGCGTCGAGTAGAACTGAGCCCTTCGGAGGGCGGACGACATACTTGCCCTTTCCAACGATAAGGACTACTGGAGCCAGAAAGAAGAAGCCTGAACATGAGCCTTAGTCACCAGCAAAGCACCAGATATCCTGGCCCCCGTAGTGGCCACATACAGAATGGTAAGAGGAAGGCCGCCCAAAAGTCAACCTTGAGTTCGATCCACACCGTGGCGATAGCAGAGAGTGAACCTAATGGTTTGTTAGCTAGTTTGGAGGTTACGGGGACAATGCCAATTTACCAATATTTATACACAAATAGAATATATTGTAAAGGGATTGAATTGTGACTGCGGGATCCACAATAACTCTTTCCCCACCAGGATTGATCCGAATTCGAGGCCTGGTTTCCGTGTACTGCTCTGCTATGAGAGGGCTTACATTGGCTTTGATACCGCCGGTCCCAAGACCGAGGATAACCATACAAGTTATGAGGCCACTAGAAAAGAGAAGTGCAGGTGAGTATTATAGAATTGTAATTGAAACCATGGTTAAGTTCTCTCAGAGGATATACACACCCGAGTCCCGAGCCTGCCTCAAGAGATGATGGAAAAGAGGTCCCTAAGAGGATTGCTAATCCACAAACATATACAACCGCAAAAAGGCAGATAGCATTATACCGACCCAGCCAGGCGTCAGCCACTATAGCTCCTATTATAGGCGTGAGGTAACACCAGAACTAGTTCAGTTGCAGCGTTGTTAATGGCTCTGATCGGTAATGGGATCGCAGCCCGTTCGAAAGGACGGCTGGTACAGCGGAGATGATATACCTGGAAGAAGTATTGTAGCGATGAAGCACTAGACTGCCCCAACCCAAGAGCACCAGGCCGAAGGGGGTCGTCGCGTGAATTCTGCATATAATTTTGCCTGGACAAACTTAGCAGCGTTTGGGAATTCGCTTGACGGGCTATACGCACCACGGACCAGTTAATCCGTAATCTATTTCCCATTAATTAGCCATCGTCCGAAATCGCAAAATTACAAGCGTACATGTAAACCGCTCAGCCAACTCGACAACAGCAACCAGCCATGCGCTGTAGGGAATCTGTTTGCGAGTCAGTGAAGTCTTGGGTGTTGCTGGGGGAGGGGGACCTTGTCGCCAACATGACGTAGTGTCGCAAGCTCCTCATCTGTGGGCTTGTCTGCCTCGTTTTGGATAAGAGGGTCGCCATAGATCGAAAGGGTATTTGGAGCTGCTATGTGGTCGCTGTAGCCAGAGGAGATTAATTTCTGCGCTGGCTTGATGGCTATACAATGCGCCTTACTTATGTTTTTCTTCAGATATGATGGACGCGGAACTGACCCCATGTTCAAATGCCATATTCAACGAAGCCAGTATCTGAAAACTTTAAGGGTTAGTTAGTACAAATTATCCTTTCAGATACACCAATACCTCCAGGATTTTAAACTGACCTTGTCCTATGGGTTTTCTTATCGACTTTGGAGATCCGTCTGTGTACCTTAACCACAACAAACGACTTCGTAACAAGAAGGTGAAAGACACCGCTAAAACGAGCGTTTTTGGAGGTCGGCAGCTTTTGAAGTTCAACCCCAGACCACCCGCATGGTCCCCAGTTGATAACGGATATATGCGTAAAGTGGCGTGCTTCGCTCAAAATATACCAGTCAGGTAATTTCAAAGCCTGGACGCGTCCACTTCAAAAACCTCAAATGGTTCGTGCTGGTGGGGTTAAGGGAGTACGTATTGCTTCGGGTCCTGGGGGTAACCTTCAAGGACATAAGGTTATCTTTCCTCGGAATTGACACTAGCTTATGTACCCCCACGAATGCCAGATGTTTTCGCAGACTTTGGTGCAGTCTGGGTATACCGGCTCACCTGCTATAGAGAGCATTATAGAATTGCAACTGATACCAACCCCTCTGGCATATTCACAGGAGTCAATTCAGAGTCGTCAATTCACGCGGTTAGAGATGGAGAGAACGTGATAATCCGGCCAGGTTACAATGATTAATGCATTCCCTGGCCTTGTACTTCATGGCATTTTTCCGACGTTGATGCTAGAAACCTGTACTACACAAGCACCGTCGGTGGAAATTGATCATGTGAGTTAGCATATATGGGTTCGCGGCCCAGTATTGGAATCCACCAGATGTGAATCCCGCGGGCTGGGTGGTAGGTGGCAATCCGTCAACAGCTGTAATCAGAGATATGGATGAACTGTTTGAAGGATTTCGGCGTGGTTATTTTGGTCAATAAGAAAAACCTGCGTGGTGATCCGTGGGATTCGTCGAGTATGAACGGTTGATGAGATAGGTACGTACATATATATGAGCGCAGATATAGGTACCAAACGTATGCAAATAACAGTTGCAATTACATCTATCAAAATTTCAGCTTGAATACTGTCAATTTTCACTTCAATGGTAATTTTTACCAACTATATCACGTATTTACCTCATGAAATCGAGAACTTCATGTGCCTTACTAACCGTTCCAAGCGTTCTTACTGACGTTCCCATGGAAAATTCCAACCTTCGGGTGGATGACACCGTGAGATCTATAGATGAATCCTCTAAGTTCCCGCAGGTGGGCACTGCCAAAGCCGCACAAGTGTCAGACCCCAAACATCTTTCTGTACTTGTACTGTATGGTCTGGAAGTAATTCGGCGCCGCGCGATTCACCACGTAGCGTATGATTGTTTATCACCGAGTGCTATGTCGTGCGTTCATGTCCCAATATGATTGCTCTCGTTAAACAGACAAGTGATATTGGCAATACCCATTCTTCATACGAGCGCATGTGTATCAGAGCCTAACAACAGAATCTGGTATGATAGTTCTACATTGCAGCTCAATCAACTTCCCCAGTTTTACTCCAATTCCAACATGAAGTATACAGGATAACTTTATTTTCTTTCACCTTGCTATCTCCATTTTGTGACTTATTCGAACCTTATTGAATGGTGGAGCCATTGCTGCAAAATCATTCGATTTGAGTAAAATTTGCGAAATTTGCGCGTGATTCACAACATGTACTCCACAAATACTAAGAGTTTTGTAAATTGGAGATAAGAGTACAGTGTTCGCTGCGTTTCACGTAATTATACTTTATGTTGCAATCGAAGTAAGTAAAAAATCAGGGGAGTTTTATGATTCTCGAACGTGGTAAGAGAGCTTGGCATTGAACTAACCCGAAACAAAGGCATGTTCTGCAGCACTACCCCTCCTTCAGCCTCAACACATGCAATATACTTTTCAAGCAGACTTTATAGGATCGCAACTTACTTACGACACAACACATTATAGTTCAATATGAACCTCATTGAGGACTTACTCATAACCCTTCTCTTCGGTGCCGAAGCCAGCTTTACTCACCCAGGAATACTTATCCCTACTGTGGAATCAACCGGGGATACCGAGCTGAAGAATGTAGTGAAGCAGACCCAGAGGAGCCGAGAAGCAAGGTGAGAATGCGTATCATTACTGCCCCGAGCGTCGTTGCAATTGCATTCTAGGAGTCGTATGCTCATTTCCGCTATAGGGAAGCCCTTGGATACTCCGCAAGAGTGTGGAAATATATGACCCAGACACTGACGGCGGGGAACGATCAACTTATGCAAAACAAGCATCACCTGCTTCCGAAAATATGGGATTTGATTTTACTGGCACGTAATCTATTGGCGGCAAAAGAGAAGGCACAGAACCTTGCAGCGTACGGCGAGTCCATGGTCGCAACGGGAGGGCACAATGACTGATGGCTTCGGCAGTGAAGAAGGATATGATGCAGAGGTTCGCCGGCTTTTATCAATATGTGTCGAGAAAGCCAGCAAGCCGATTCCACCGAACTTGGATAAGCCGGCACACGACAAGGAACTACAGATGAAAGGCGGATGTACGCACTTACCATTGACTCGTTGATGATATAGAGCGCTGACGCGCCATCAGATAAAAAGGTCATGATAACTGCTCTTCAGTTCTTAAATAATCTCATGATTTGTAATGAAACCCGGAAGCTTCACGTTTGGTTACATCTCTTTGGCACACCTTCCTCTCTTCATGCAACCGGCACCAACAATTCAACCACGGGGAAGAATACTGGCAAAGGCAAAGCCAAGAAGTCCTCGAAGCCTCAACATTCATCAGGCTCCGGCGTCGGTGTTGGATTTGTTGGTGGCACGCCGGTTGCTCACCACAACGAGACGGCGGCGAAGTGCAACTCGTTATCCGCAGGCTTCAATGCAAAATACTATAAGCCTGGGTTTCTTACCGATGTTCCCAGACTATTGCAGCCAGATGAGATAGAGCCACTTCTTATGATACTGCAATCTGGAATAGTGACTTTTCAGGGTTCTGACGAAGCTATGCAGTCTGTCAGGTGCAAATTAATGCTTGCTCAAGGATACGGACGGAGTCTATTGCGCGAGGTTCTTGTCTTTTTGGGTGCTTGGGAAGTTGATGAAGAAGACTTCTGTTACAGAGTGCTCGGCCAGATTGTGGAATCTATACTTCTCAATGGTCTCATACCGTATGCGTATGAATGTTTTAGAGATGAAAAGGACATTGTGACCCCAGCGCAATCGGTTCTTTTGAAGCTTTTGGTGTCTGTCTACCGACCGCAGGCTGCTATCCCAGCTCATAGCCAGGGTGAATGGCCACGTGGTTCGCCGGTACCTACTGGAGCGCCAGCATCGTCAAATTATCCGTCCCGCGAACTGTCGGTAGCCCCAAAGCATCCGACTTCAGTTGATGGCGGCGAATCGTTGGATCAACCACCGGCGATCGAGAGTGCTATCCCAACTTTTTTTGCCAACGCCTTTCGAAAGCAGGTATTGAATCCAGTAATCAAAATTGTTCAACTTCAGGGTGCTATCAGGTCAGGAAAGGAAAAGAAAGAAGCATTCGAATTGAGTCTTTGGGATCTCGATCGAATTTATGAAGGTGTCTACCAGTTCTTGGAGTTATTTGTGCTCTTTTCGGAGGACGAAGAAGCAAAGAAAATATTGGTCACCAATGAAAGGGGATTGGTGGCAGATTTGGTTAGACTATTGGGGGAGCTAGACAAAGCTATCCCTCGATATCTTGCTTCGAAAGCTGTCAAACCCCCCGAGCCAGCAAAAAAGGAGGAAAGGAAGCAGGAAAATTCTTACATGGTTGAAAGGCCGTTCGATATTGGCAGCGAGGGAACTGAGAACGACGATGACGATGGTGAAGATGATGATGATGATGAAGACAATGACAGAGAACTGGTTGAGCCTGAGGAGTTCACTTGGCCCAATGTTAAGCGATTCATTGTGATCTTGCTTAGCACTCTTGCGTGGCACAATAGGGAAGTACAGGATCTTGTACGGGAAAAGGGAGGACTGCATGTCGTCCTTAACCAGTGCAAAGTTGACGATGATAACCCTTGTGAGTAGTCTCCGCATCTCTATCAAGTCCGTGCTCATTTACACGTCCAGATATCCGCGAACACTCGATATTATGCATCCGCGCCCTTCTTCAGAATAATAAGGAGAACCAAAAGATTGTGGAAGAGCTTAATGCAAAGGAAGTAGTGCCAAGCGAGGTACTCGATAAACATGGGTACGAGCCGTTCATCGACGAGAAAGGCCGTGTGAGATTGAAGCGGACTGATGGCGAGAAAGCCTAACGTTTTATGAGCCGCGAGGGATCTGTTTATTGCATCGCGATTTTAGCATGAACCAGGAGTTGGTGATGCGGAGTTTTCGGAAGGTCGTTTGTCTTTTTGTTGCTCTTTATGCCAGTTTCAGATGCCACAGGCTGGTGGCTTCAGCCTTGTTTTGACGAGGAACAGATATGTTTCACATACCATTTAAGCTTTACACTTGCTTCGATATAAGGAACTCTAGTAGAGCAAAGAAAGAGAGAAAGAGCAAGGGGCATGGAGGTCTCTATGCATCTAGCAAGATAGGACAGCAGCGTCCGTCCCATGGGGACCTGAGTATGTGGACTCTTCCTTCACTGTACAAAATTAAATATGACTTTAACTATCCTCATATTTTCAGACAGTAAATTCATGGCAGAAAGTTGTACGTGAGGGCGATTTTCAAGGTCTGTTTTCCATAGAGATTATCTACATCGATTTAAGTTCAAACACCGTTCAACCCATCCGTCATCAAAACCCCCCTATCAGATGGCTTTTTAAGGCGCTTAGCTTCTTAGGGGGAGCCGAACGTCATGACACATGATTCGTTCGGGGTCTGAGAGCTCCTATTCAGTCGGAGAATCCCAAAATGGAAATTATGCTAGAAGAGGTAAGAGGCTAACCGGTACGGTGAGTCACTGTCACGCAAAGTGCCCGGGTACAAGTGGGACAGCGAAGTACTGTAACGCCCTGTAACGCCATCTAACGTCTTTGCTCTGGTAGAGTTTCGGCACCATGACCGGCTCTTTCTATTCAGTTAACAGGAACAGCACTACAGGCAGCGGATTACACACCCTCGTTGAAGGACTCACGATATCCCCCTCCTCGTCCTCCTCGTCATCGTCTCCACCAGCTGCGATAACTCAGTCTTCGCTCAACTTTTCGTCGATATTCAATAACCCCAACCAGAGTTCCTCACTTACTCCACTTTCAACCCCCAGCTCAACCCCGAGTAATGCTGGTGTCCAGACCTTTACCGCGCGGAAGCTGAGCTATGCTATCGGAGCTGGTCAGACCAATGGTTCGGCTGTAAAGGAGGTCGATGATCCCACCAGCACGCCTTCCAACAGCAAAAGCCAACTTCTGAACAGCTCGCGTCCATCTCATGAGGCTCTTTCTCCGCCGGCTTACGGCCCTGGTGCAAGATGCAACAGCTATAGGGGTCGGGTTCCCCTTGCTTTCCCATTCAAACTGAACTATGGGAATTAACTCACGCCCAGGATCTGACACTGTCAAGTTGGAGGAGTTCCTCTACACTCGCGGATTTCGGGAAGGAGCTTGTAGCGACATAACCGTAATCGCTTTTGGGACTCGGTACCGCCTACATCGCTTGATCCTCGACCGATCACCGTACTTCTCCTCGTTTTTCAATGGAGGGCCATGGGCGGAATCCGGATCTTCGGAAATTACACTTTCGCCAGAAACTGCGGATTCTAATATTACGCAGCATGCGTTTCAGCTTGCGCTCGCAAGGCTGTATGGACACGTTGACGCGGCAGAGGAGGATCAACACGCACTGCCACTGCTCGCAGCTGCGAGTTTTCTGGAGTTGCAAGACCTGGCGGAGTCATGCGTTGCTTCGTTGCTCAGGAATCTCGGAACTAGCGGTATTACAGATATAGTCACGTTTGTCACCAACAGCTACTATGGCCCCCTTACGGATCAATTATTGGAGAGTGCGAAGGCACTTTTGTACAGAGATGGGTGGGAGATGGATTTTGCTGAGGGCTGGGATGGTATTTCTGGCGAATTCGCAGCAGAAATCATTGGCTTCGATGGGTTTTATTGTCCCAACGAGTATGCGCGGTACTGCTTTGTCAGGGACCTCATCAATTGGCGGATGAGGCAAAGTTATAGCGCACAGGGTTCTCCAATCGACGATACTTACATGAAGGTCCCCGAGGTTCCAACGTCTGAAAGTCCACTCTCATTTGACAACGTTAGCGACATCATTTCAACAGTGGGGGATGACGATGCGGATATTAGACCTCTACGAGATTTGCTAGAAACGGGTATCTATTATTGTCACATAGATTTCGCCCAACTTCAGTCGATTGCGGAAGACACTGATATACTTGGGAGGCCTATGGTGAGCGACAAGACCATTAAAGATGCCCTCTGGCAACAAATGATACTGCGACAGAAGGTTATTAATGCCCCCATCGACAGTCCTGAGCTGGGGATTTCAAAAAGAGAGTACAGGCGGGCAAAATCCACCCGCAGAGGAAAGAGCACCAGTAATTCAAGGCTGAGTACTGGCAGCCGGAAAACTGTCGCAACAGTAACGCCCCGGACCTCACGGCTTGATCTCTTAGACATGGGACGAACACCGGGGAGGAAGTACTTGATCCCCTCTGAAGACTCATCGACCACAGTTATAGGAGACTGTCCCGAGCAATCCCCTCGCGTTGGTACCTCTGGGAACCCTCGCGGCACGTCTTCGGGCAACCGTGACTCGATAGTGAATCTCGACCTTGACATAAGCGAAACCGAAGCGGAAGAAGAACTTCGGTACAGTGAATTTCCTCCATTCCGCTTCTCGGCGGAATTCAAAAACATACGAACCTTGAAGGTACCATTCTATTATGTGGGGCGCAGCCCTTTTGCCGGCGATGATGATTGACTCTCACTCTAGGAAAGGAAACGTGTCTACTCTAATACCGTTTTCTACGCAGGTAGCTATTGGTATTTACTATCTTGGGTGATGGAAGAGTTTTATATTCACAACCCACTAGGAACATCTATATCCAGAAGGTAGTTAAAGGCACGAAGAATATACAGCTAGGCGTGTACCTCCACCGTGCAAAAGACAGCGATGGTGGTTCTGGCAACTCCAGTAGAGACACCGAGCAGCTTGTGGGAATTCTCAATACCAATCAAAAATCCGATGCCGAAGGCGGGGATACGACCGTTGTCAACGGTGAAACGACCTCTACCACTGTGTCCTTGCGCCCTGGAGCGAATACTTCTGCTAGTCGGACACTCCCTGGTGGCGGCATCGCTTCGTCTTCATTACCGGAGAGCTCTGACCCAGCACTGGGCTATTACGTGGATACACGGCCGATGATACAGACATATTTCAAAATTTTCTCACCTAGCAGAAAGGGCAAAATGTTAAGTATGTTCTCTAGTCGACCCGATAGTTTTAATTTCAGTCAGAGTTGGGGATGGAAATCGAGTAGTTTGATCTTGGATGAAGTCGGGAGTGGTGAAGATTCAAGTTTGAGGTTTATGGTTGTACTTGGTGAGTTTGCACCCATCTGCCGGCGTCCTTGTATATACTGACGGGTTGTGGTGGTGATAATAGGTAATGTTTAGATGTGATCTTGGGATTTGGGCTTTATTTTTAGCGTAATGACTTCAGGACTTTGTGATTGTGCCGTAGATGGACGATCTTTTGTTAGTCAGGTAGTTTGGTAATGGGATGTGCCGACATATGTCTGGCGTTCAGCCTTTTCTGGCATGAATGGCATTGAATAACACGGTGTTTCTCCACTTTCCTCGGGAGTTTGTCTTTTAGATGTTTATTCGTATTTTATGTACCTACTAAGTACTTCTCAAGTAATTGTAACAAGAGTACCTACTTAGTACTTAAGTACCTACTTAGGGTACGTACTGAGTGAGCGGATTAGTCTGACGATTGGTTGATGATTCTTGATAGAGCTATGGATTGTGCTGAAAGTATTCAGTTCTCGCCTTCAATGGATACTCGGCCATGATCTCTCTCTTCATTTTCCCGCCGCAACTCGTTTATTGCGCTTCAAATTGAAGGGCGGATCTTGTTGTCTGCTTGTATTTAGGTATGCTGCTGGTGCGTACTGCAACAAGCTATAGCAGCGTCACGTCCACTTGATTTGCTGCATGTGTTTCGATTTGTCCCATCTCAGCTGATATGTAATACTTGCGGTACTGCGCTCCAACATCTAAAGAGATCGGTAGTCGTGCCAAAGTTCTGCTATCAACTGCGAGTAAACCACTAACATACTTGTAGCTGGCTTGAGAGCAAGAGCAACCTCATCGTCTTGGAGATGGAGTGAACATACATGCACTCTACTCTAAAGTATAGTACATGCATCCCTTGAAGTGTCTAAAAATAGCACCTAGGGCTGAGCTGCTGATTACAGCCGCACGAACACCGCCGACTGCAATCAGACACACAACCTCGAGCTCCACCGCTCTCCCCTCTTTATCTATCGTTAGCTTCCCCGCCGTCCAACTTTACAAAGAGCTCACCTCTTGTTTCACATCGCTCTTAATCCTGCTATCATTACGTCGCCAGTCGTAAAGTAATTTACGCGTTTGCAAACTATGGCGCTGTTCAAGTCAAATCGTTCCGGCTTTCCGAAAATCCCCTTCTTCATTGTCAGGTTGCTACAGTTCTTATGCTGCGTCGTCGTCCTCGGCGTTCTCGGGTTTTTCCAGTATCATTTGTGGGCCGATGGCTATAGGACGCCATACGAGTTCTCGTTGCTAGATTTCGCAGTATGTTTTAAACCGTCCGAAGCTGGGACCTTACTAACTAATGAATGTGTTTGTCGATAGGCTTCTGCGACTCTCCTCAACATCTTCGTTACCACTATCTTCGTGTGCTGCTGTGGCCTTTCTCCCCTCTACATCATAATCGTCGACTCGATCCTCACCATTCTATGGGCCGCCTGTTTCGGCCTTCTCCTGAAAGCTATGGGAAAGACTACTACAGAGACCTGCGACGTCAAAAACTGGGGCAACGACGCTGGCGTCCGTGTCTGTCACTTGTTCAAGGTCTTGGCTACATTCACGTTGTTCTCGCTGTTTTCGTTCGTTGCGATGGTGGTTACTGCAGTTGTTATGCGCAAACGAGAGGCAAGCTATAAATATACACCCACGCCTAACCCCGCCAATTTGCAGAAGACGAATACCTCGTATAATCCACCCCATAATAGTGCCGGTGCGTATGGTGCGCCCCCTCCACCGGCCTATAACCCTTCTGAACAGTATGGGGCGGGCCCCGCCGCTGGGACTCATCAGAACCCCGCTTACTATGGCTAATGGCGCTGGATTGCGCAAAATTCGAGCAAGTTGAGGTGGTGATGGTGGCTCGTTTGGGAATGATTTTTTTTCCCTTTTTGGTGCGGTTGTTGGGGTTTCTTATGTGGGAGGTAAACGGGTTTAAGGTTTACTGTATTTTGGTTTCATGTTCGCGTAGGTGTTGACGTTGTGCTTTGGAGAGGGGGTACGTAATATGAAAAGGCAGGCGCTGGTTTGGGGGGTATAAACTGGATACCCATATTTGAGTTTATCATTGTGCGATTTTTGGTGTTGAATTTACACTTACTGTATCCATATCACTTGTCTCACTGCATCAACATCCCATCATCTGCACCGCCAGTATTCGAATTGGTACAAGTTAACTAGTAGGGTTGTTGTCAGCTATCAGTTTGAAGTTGATATCGTAGGTGTCTCGATAGAGCTATGCGGTAGGATCTCCAGCGTTCATAGTGAGTTATTTGAGAGATCAGAGATTCCACAAAAAGATATTCCCTAAGCACAATGACCACCTATGAAAATTCATCTCAAAAAAGCCATCCGCGCACGAAATGAGAAATCGCCCAAAACTCCCGCATGAACAGTTATACTACTTTCCTATTTGCCGTTAGCATCCTCCCAGATAAGAGTATTACAATAGTAACGCACCACCGCATCCCCGACCGACTGTCGTCCTCAGCAACATCGTCAACTTCATACTGATTTCCGAACGGATTATCAGGATCTTCCTCTTCCTCTTCCTCCTTTTCGGCCGGCATATTCCCCGTCGGCCTCGGCGGCATCGCAGGCGGCGGTGCGTCATCGTTGAGTGTAAGTGCAGCCGCCTTTTTGCTTACACTACCGTCCATTGATGGGGTGGTGTTCCACTCGCCATCACTGTCCGAGTCCTCCTCTATCGGTTTATCATACGCTTCGTACAATTCTAGAGCCGATGCGAGCTCCTCATGAGCATGGATAAGAGACCCCAGCCACTGCTCTGACTCTACATGCTGGATGTATCTGAGAATATCGTTGCGGAGCGTCTTGCAGGACTCGTAGAGTTGCGTCGTTTCCCGCTTCTCCGATGGGCGTTCCTTCTCGCGGTTGATAAGCTTCAACGCGTTCAAAAGATTCGTTGATGCAATAGAGGCGTTTGCAAGGGCTAGGTTAAGGGCAGGTTTTTCCTTTTCGAGGTTGAAGGCCGGATGCTTATTCTTGCCTTTGGATGTCGATTTTTTGTGCGAGCTTCTCCAACCGCTATCAAACGCTTTTGGGGGAGAAGGCCTGCTACTGCTCGACGGGGAAGCAGAGGTTGGGGGACTCCTAGAAAACGTAGGAGATGGAGGAGAGGTGGCTGCCGTAACCGGTTTTGGCGTCGGGCGAGTGCGACGCGGAAATTGTTTATAAAGGTTTGCAATCCCTTGGAGACCCTGAGTATCCTTATATTCCCTGGCCCACTGTGCGAAAAGGTCCTTCAGCTTCGCTTTCACGTCAGGGTCGGTAGTGGAATCTGTAGCTGCGATGCGAAGACGCTCAAGGAGAGGTTCGTCGGCAAAGGTGCGCTGAAAACGGGGGCCAGCGTTGGATATCAGGGCATCAAGAAGCTACGTGCGGTAGGTCAGAAAAGAATCAGATCCTCCGCCCAAGACTGAAAGCTTTATACCGTGAGCGCGCGCAACTGCCGGTGAATGTTCCCATACTTCCTACGAGGGGTTAGAGGAGATAAAGTAGAGGGTGGAAAGGACCAACAGCTTCTTCCGAATAGCTCTACTAGCTTCTGTGGGACCAGAGTCTTGCAACTTAATCGATTCTATCAGTTCCGGTAGTCCGCCATAGTCGTTTTCTTCGTATTCCTCCGAGGTCAGTCGCTCGATGAGCACTGTGGTGGCTGTGTATGGTTTTTTCTTTGAAAACAGCAGGTTTCAGTATGAAGCGCCCAAGACATGATAGCGGAGAAAGTAACCATAGCGTGCACCAACGTGAGGATAAGACTGGCGTAAACTGAGGTTTATGAGTTGATCAGGGACGTGAAGTGTGGTTGGTGGTTTGGTGTGGTGGTTGATGCAGACGCAATCGGGAAGCTGCAGCGGCCCCTGTTATCCAGAGTGGGGAATGCGGGGGAGATAGCTAGCTCGAGTCGGGTGAGACAAGGCGTGGATTAGGGTTGACATCGTTCACATGGTACGTTCGTTTGACACTGTAAAGGCGGATGTAGAAAGCTTATATATTAACCCCAGAATTGTGCGCCTGCCTAAATTTTCCGTACGTACTCCCTGGTGTCCATCATATGCATAAAATATTTCTCGCAAATTGAATATCATCCCTCTCGGCTTCCCAAATCAATAAGATCTGAATGTAGAACGCCGTCCCACCACTTCCCCCGTCCTTTTTCTTCATTCTTCCTATGACTCTGGCAGTCTTCCCTCTTCCCGCAGGTCCTAGGAAAATTGCGGAATTAGCACCCCACAATTCACACTTCTTCCAGTATTCAAAAGCGCCAGAGAGAAACGGCGGACGATCATGAAACAGGTCGAGGAATTGGAAATTCTGGCGGTTTTCGATTCTCTCTGAAAATGAGACCCGAGCTTTGAAGTTTGAATAAATGATCAGCAGCCAATCGCCCAAGAGCGTACACTTAGAATGAGGGACAACCATATAATTCTACCAAAACATCGCCTGCTTCAGAGTCATATGGCATGTTTTTGCATGCCACCCCAACGCTTAGAGCTTCACCGAGCCTGAAACAAGTCTTCACGACTGTGCGAGTGCTAAGGCCATCGATAACACTACGAGGTTGAACCTCCTTTGGGAACGGGCCTCTGACAAACGGTTTCATTCCTATAGTATTGTCTAGAGGCCGGTGAGTATTCCCCGTAGTCAGTTGAACACTACTAGCGGTTAAATTTTGACAGCTATGGAAGCCCCCATGGGCCAAGAATCTTGATTTGGTGAGGATTTTCGCTGGCTGCTCTATTTCTCCGGCAGGACGCTCTGTCTTTGCAGTTCCAATACCTACTCCAAATAGGAATGGCTCCTGTGAGTCATCGTCACTGCCGTCGGTATTGAGATCCTCTTGCGTCCCCGGGATAGTTCCCGCAAGATGGGTATCTGCTTGAGTATTGATGAACGGAGTAATTCCCATCGCATAAGTATCAGCCGCGATATCATTGCTATCATTTTCGATATCCCCATCTCCCTGGGACATCTTGTCGTTCTCCTTTTCGGGTATCCAATCATCTCCAACACCTAGTTCCTGAGAATTGTCGTCAAACGGATACTCCATATCCTCCGGCGGCTCAAAGCGTTCTGCGACAACATGACCAGAATGTGCGGGATATGTTTCGGAAGGTTGACAAGCATTGGTAAAATTCAGAGTATCTTGGATACTCATGTACCCATCAGTAACACAGAGGCCGGCGTTTTCGACAGATTCTTCGACAGTGGCCTGGAGGGGAGTGGTGACATGCACTTCATCCCCCAATTCGGCTAGTGAAAGTAAATAATCATCGAGATCATTATCGCTGAAGAAATCGTCTTCTAGTTCTGCCATTCTGGAACGAATGCTGGCACTGCTTTCAAACAGGAGCTGCAAAGAAGGCTGCGAAGAAGGCTGCGGGTGTGTGTTACTGGATTACCTGTTGGTTGTGGATTTACACGCTGGGGATCGTGGCATTCGGACCACTTCCGTGCGCACAGACGTTGCCTCATATCCCTCGGCTTTGTCGGGTAGTTACGTACTTAAGTACGCTAACTTATTTACTCGTTCCTACCTCGAGTTTAGGTAAGTTGACAGTGATCAGCTAGTAAGTTTATGAGCAGAGCCGCATCCGGGGACAGACAGTCGACAAGTACTTCTTAGTGGATGCATCAATAATACTGGCCAATCTTCATAAATAAAGCCCCTACATACTTAAGTACACAGATTGTCTCGTATCAGACCCCAGCGGTAGCCACTCGTATGTCGTTCTGGTGGGGACGAGACAGCTTCCCAGAACCAAACTCACTTTCTATCCAACGTTTTGTGCAACACATACTCCCTCATTGCCGCAGCCGTCAGCAACCCCAATCCACCCAGTACAAATGCGGCAATAAACACCATTCTGAGCGCTCCTATATACGCATCCACCACCAACTCTCTCCACGGCGCTTCCACCTTCAGCACCTCTCCAAAATCCCTCAACACCTTTTCCATGATATCCCTCGCCACCTCGCTTCCTCCCAGGAGTTTGACCAGATTATTCCTGAGTGTTGTCTGGAACACAGCAGCACCGACAGCAGCGCCGATTGTTCCTCCAGTTGAGCGAAAAAGGTAGGAAGCCGAGGTAGTGGTCGCCTGCTCCGAATGTTTTACTGCTGCGATGAGCGAAACCAAACCAACAGTGAGGGTAGCGCCGTAGCCGGTGCCAAAGAAGAAGAGTGACAGGTGCTGAAGAATGGTGGGTGTTCTGAGGTCGAAGGTGCAAAAGAGACCTGTGCCCAAATTGAAAACGAACACAGAGAAGATTCCAAGATAGTAGTAGCGTCCTGTCTTGTTCATTATAACGCCGGAGCTGAGAGAGCCAATCGAGATCCCAATGGGAAAAGGCATTAAGCGAAGCCCAGCACCGGTATTACTTGAACCCCGGAGCATCATGTATATAGGGACAAAGAAATACTAAACCTTGTTCAGCTCGTTTTCGTTGCATGGAGATATCAATATGGCATACTGCACAGTAAATGCTCGTGGCCATGAACAAGAATGTAAGACAGGCGGCAGCCACTGATCGGTCTTCAAAAATCCCTAGGGGAATAATTGGTTCATTGGCGATGTATTTCTCAGTGTAGACGAACCCAGCTAAGAAAACGAAGCTCAGAGGAAGACATATCAACACCAGGGGATGCGTCCATGGCACGAGGGTACCGCCAGTATTGATAGCAAGTAGAAAAAGCGTAAGAAAAAGAACGATATTAAGAGCACCAACGTAATCAATACGCTTGCGAGGAGCTATATCAATCTTCTTCACGGGTATTTTGACGAACAGGTAGACAAAGATACTCGATACGACGATAAACGGCAACTGGAGCATCAGTCAGCACCTTGTGGCTACAATGCATCCGGAGGTGTCCCAAGAATTAACCAACCTGCAGAGAGAAAGCCCACCTCCAACCTATCATATCGGCACTACAGTTTTAGTTAGCAGATATAAAGGCCAATGAGCCCGAGATTTTTGAAATGGGTTAGGGATAGGTAGTACGGGAGAAGGTCAGGCCGTATGAGTTCACCAGTATATGTGTTGCCATCATATCGGAAGCCAGGGATTGAGAGAAATCGAAATACCTAAGTCCTCCCCATAGAGAACCTAATGCAGCTCCACTTCCAAAGGCGATGTTTCCTCCTCTAGGGAGCCCTGATTAGGACTGATGCAAAGCAAAAGGTAGGCGTGCAAGAATACCCTTGCACAATTCCCCGTTTCCTGAGAGGCACCAGGTCCGTTGCGACGATGGACGACACAGCGAACAATCCCCCACCACCAGCCCCCGCTACTATCCGTCCAATAATCATGACGTATTCATTCCTTGCCAGTCCACAAAGAGCGGTTCCGACAAAAAACAGCGAGTTCGAAAACAAAAGGCCCTGATGGCGGCCGTATATATCTGTCAGCTTGCCAAATAAAGGCTGCACGGCGGCCTGAGCAATCAAATACGCGGTGGTGATCCAAGAGAGCGAGGAAAAGGAATCGAATTCACTCGATATTGGTGCAAGGAGAGTCGAAATTACGGTGCCGTCCAAGGCGGCAAGAAAGACCCCAATCTACAAAGAATATTAGCGCTCTGTCTATGAATATGTGGGGGAGCATTACAGACCCAGACAGATAGTAGCACTGCAATTAGTTTCACCAAAGGCAGTTCTTGATCCCCCGGGATGTCGTCTGTAGCCGTCGGAGGCGGCGCGAGAAGCGGCGACTCTTCATCCGTTGTGATCTCAGTTTGGCAAGTGGGTTCGCGTGGTGACATTGCAGCGCGGTTCTTGAGAGCTTTGGTGGGAGCTGCAGTGTTCTCTGCACCTTATATATAGCCAGCCACGTACTTATGTATCACTCACTATTGGAGGACTACCTTGTGCGCTCACCTCGTCTCTCTTGCCTAGCGTCTACAGATGGAGGAATTAAATCATGAATATAGACCAGAAGCTTAAGTGAGAGTCAACACGGCCTTCTAAAATATTTTTTCACTCAAGAATTGAGGGTGGTTTTGTGTGAGAGCCTCAAAATCCCTAGGGTACCATTTGTCTAGGCACATACTCAGTTTGTCTAGGCACGTGCTCGCAAGTTCGCATGCGCCTAGGGTACCATTAAAACGTATATCACGTTTTAATACAACATTAACAACGTTTTATCAGCCTGAAAATTGGATTATAAAAGCATTAATTTTCTCGTGCCCAGTCTCTCCCCCGCTTAGCTCGTTCCTCGCAGAGGGAGACGAATTTAAATTTGCCAAGTCTGGGCACGAGAAAAAGCATTAGTTACGCATTTTTAAATACCAAAAACGTATTAACGCATTTTTTAAAACATAGTAAAATGCACTTACATGCTATACCAGTAAGCAGTTTGAGACTAGCACTTACATATTTTTTGAATACAGGAAACATACTAAGTAGGTTCTTTTAGTGAATGTCATTTAAAATACGTAATTTATGTATTTTAGGACTTAGAAGAAATTCGATTGTCAAACCAGTGCTAGCCAAGATGGTACACCGCTACCAAGATAAGTAGTTGTGTATTGCAATATATATTTAAATATAAATTTGATTTTGCAAGCAAAATGGTCTACTGGTATAGCACTGTGTATCATGTACAATTGCTCATTGGTTCAAATCCCTGCAAGATCAACAAGCCTCGGCACAGTCATTGTTTTTCACCTAATCAAGTTAAAAATGTGTAAATGTGTAAAATGTGTAAAAGATTAAAATACGCTATTTATACGCATTTCTTAACAACGCATTACGCTTTTTAGACGCATTTTGGTATGCTTACGTTTTTTTCAATTTACGTATTTTTGATAAAACGTAACCTACGTTTTCATGGTACCATAGGGAATCAACCACTCAGATCTCAAGCACACCTTACCAGAACTCATCTAATTCGGAATTGATTCGCATGATTTCCGATTTCTCAGCCTTGACTTGACAGATTTTATGAAGCACCCGCATTTTTTCAATGCTATGCCCCAAGAAATGCTAAAAGAGAGCTGCCAGAGCAAGACATGCTCGTGGAAGCGACGTGGAAGCGAGTCTATAGAGTGCAATCCACGCAGTTAGTACTTACTTATTCCAAATAGAACATGCAAGCTCACTTACATCATTGGAATCGCCTCCTTGCCATTCTAGTCCCGAAGACCTCGACAGTGACAAAATGCCATTTGAAGGCGCATTGAGAAGCGGGAGAAGCAATTGCGCAAGGGACGGGGAAGAAGGTTATAGAAACAAGTATTTTAGGAGGTATGACCTAGGCAGGGTGTGACAAGGTGAGAGAGTTGGACAAAGAGTCTCGCTCGAGGGGGAGGGTCAAGAGTTAACAGTTCAATTTAGATTGGGCATTCAGGCTTTGCAAATGTTCTTGTTCCAGTGAAAAAACACAAGCACACTTTGCGAAATCCATGAGACACCGGCTGTGATCGAACGAAAAGATCTGTGGGAAATGTTTACCAGTTGGTCGCTTGATATGGGGCGAAGCCGATTAAACGAGCGATTGAATTTTTTAATGTACGCTGCATTCTATGGTGTATTGGGCTATATATCCGCAGGGTGATGACCTCGGGAACAGGAATAAAAGACCTTAAATGACTTTTTGGACTATTTGGGAAGAATAGATACAAGAGTCAAGACTTCAGGAATCTTGAAGTATTGGGGTTTCTTTTCCCCAGCGCGATACGTATCAGCATAGGCTTCGTGCACCTTCTAGAATCTATGGAAGCCACGCAAAAAATTACACTTTGAGTTGCTTCAAGTTAGGGCATGTATTGCGAGGAGGACATGTTCTACTGGTACATAGGTGCTATGTGTACCATTTCAACCGGTCACCAGGGCAGGCACATCGAAATCTAGAGCATGCTTGATGTCAAGACAAATATCTCGAAGTCCAAGAGTACCGGACGTGACTGGGGAAAATCTCAATTGCGAGTGGCCTGGCGATATCATTGCGCGAATTTAGAAAGAATACAACCAGGACTGTCAGTACTAGGGAATACAATTTCGAATTCTATTGACCATACCAATGATATCCTCCGAAATACTGGTTCAATAATCCAGACTTTGGATTGTCCACTACTACAGGCACAGTTATTCGCTGGCTACATATACTCAGTCAAAGATATGGAGCCGGAGAGACACGCAAGGGTTTCTTTAAGGATGTCTATGAATATCTCGATGTTGTGTACCGTCTTTCTTCACCGTCTATTGAAAATCCTTTGACCGTTTATTTTTGAAATATTATGTCTATGAGATATCAAGTAGCAAGCCGGATTAATACGTCCTTGGTCCCCGCAAGCAATGGATGCTGCTTTCTGCACCAGTACCCCAGGGAGGGGTTCCTCCACTTCTGCAGTAAAAAATCAAGGTCCATCACACCTGATAAGCATTTTGCGACACAATACTTGAAATATGGCGGTAAGGATTATTGAAAATCCTTATGCTTTAACATGCACATCACACAAACGGTACAGGATATAGAGGTGTAGCCACTGAAAGGAGTGAGGGTGTGAATTCACGACGGTGTGCACCAAAAGAAACATGCTCTAAATTGAGGCTCATTGTTTTCGAATTCACAACTGGACTAGCACCCTATTGGAGTCCTGTAGAGAGACCAATGCGCTATAAGACCTGGACATGCGCCAATAGCTGAATTAGGGTTTTATTCTCACGAACAATCGAAGCTGCTCGGGCGTAGCATCTTGGCTGTCGAGTTTGGGGACATAATGGCTGGTTCGTACTGTTGGGAGGGCGATAACTCTGAGTAGCGATTTAGTTAAAGACACGGTTGTGAAGGAGGTGAGTGTGATACACAGCTACAAAGCAAGTTGATTCATAGATCTAGAGTATACGCGTACTTGTACATGTTGAAACAACCATATCACGTTTTCACGTGACATTGTCTTGCGACGAGAATACAATATGGTTGTTTATTTAGAAGAAGGAGAAGGAATGTTGAATTAAACAAAGATCGCTGAATTCAAAGTGAAGCAGATGTCATGTAGATGCAAGAAAGGAGAGAGTCAAGCCAATGGTTGAAATGAAAACAAACACAAACACCAAAAATTCACCTGGCCAACCATGGCCAGTCCAGCCACTTTCCTTTCCTAGTTCTCCACCTTTACACACCACACAGCGCGACCAACCACTTTCCATACCACAACCAGACGTCGCCGTCTCGCCTCTTTTCCTATTTCCTCAGCGACTGTGATAATTTTCTTGCAGTGTGTCGGATTCTTGTCTAGGATTTCTCGCAACAGTTCCGGCGTTTCAGGATTTGCCAGTGTCCCCAGCATGGTTTGCGCGTGAACTCGTCCTCCCTAAATAGAATAGAGGTCGTCACATCCGAGAGCATTGCCTACGATGGCGCAGGTGTCAATTCCTCCGTCCCCAGCCGGTATGTCGAGAAGGGCTCCACTTACAAATTTGCCAAACGCGGTCAATTCACATCAAATGACAACTTCGATAAAGCGGTCTCGCTCTGTCCAACGGGATGTCTCTTATGGTCAACCGCCCCCGAAAAAGCAGGCCGTTGAAGTTATTTCGCAGCTTCGTACACCAGCTCGACGGTCCCAGCACGTTGCCGATACCTCGAAAGTCGTTCCGTCAAAAAGAGCGCTTGTTCGTACGCGTCCAGCTGTCGGAGGTCCACCAGCGTTTGCAGATATCAGTCAACAAGTGCGAAAGTCGACCGTTTCAAGACCTCAGGCCGAGATTGCCGAGCAACAGACTGAAGATGTCCGAGCGTGGCAAAAGCATTATCGAAAAGCATTTCCAAGCTATGTTTTCTTCTTCGAGAATATACCGCAGGATGTGCTGCTGAAAGCACAGAAGCAGATTTTATCGTTAGAAGCGGTGAGAATCATTGCAGAACATTGCTAAGATACTGTGACTAAAACCGAACAGACATACGAGAAATACTTTTCTGCCAAAGTAACTCACCTTATCACCAATCGCACACTGCCCAACGATGCTATTCAACCGTCAGTCGCTGCTGCTGCAAGATGGAATTCACGAACCACAGTTAATCCCGCATTAATAGACCAGAGGGCAGAGGCCCGCAAAGGGGGGCGTGGGGGTACTGATATCCTACTGAAGGCCAGGGAGTATGGCATGAAGATTTGGGCTACAGAAAAATTGGATCGTGTTTTGAACGTGCTTTTTGATTTCCCTTCGAATCGGCCTACTTTAACCATAACACACCCTCGCGATCAAGCCGCACGAACATATCATGCGAACGCCCAGCACAACGATCTTTCCCACCTTCTTCGGAATGAGAGACTTCATGGTCCGACCGACCGTGATCCTACCGTGGCTGCAAAAGATCTCCACTTCTGGAAGGGCCCATATATCTACGTCCACGATATGTTTGGTGCAAATCGCCCAATTATTCTAAGAGAATACCCGAAGGTTCAGCGGCGGGAGGACGGAACATGGCCACAATTTCGAAGTGTGAGCGGAGGAAAGTGTCCATTCATTGAGGAGCATGTTCATCAACGGAGGGAAAAGGATCGACCTGGTCGGGGAGATAAATTGGAGCAAACCAGGGGAGCAGGACACGAAAGGGCAATTGTAATAGCGGAAGCAAGGGTTCAACATAAAGAGATCAACACAGCCATGCCGATGGTAGCGGAACAGCGCAACAAGCAATTTGTGAAGAAGACAACTGTCACCAAGGAACGATCGCCCACCAAGGCGCGGATTTATGGTGGAAGAAGCAAGCGTATTCTCGCGGAGCTCAACACTGTTACTGATCACCGCACTAACAGTCGCGTTCCGGACCCTGAAGTCGCTTCTAGTATGCCCAAACGCGTTGCTCCTCGCATGGAAAATACCATCGCCTTCACAGCAACGAACGAATCAACTTCACAAACCGCCCGTCGATACAATGTCGAACCAGCTGCCTCTGGTGTACAGCCGTCCAACATTACATCTGCAATTCGGTCTCAAATGATTTCCTCCCACCAGGACCAGCCAGGTCAGCGCGGAGGGACTAGTAAAGAAATACATGCCTTGCATCGCAAGGTAGCTGGAAATGTATTGTTGGGTAGTCGTATATCGAAGCCTACCAGTATGGCGCGGAGATCTACGGATCTACTTGTCAAGGCTTCTGAGAACGAGGCAAGGACAGCACGAAAGCGGACAGCCGATGGCCGGGAAATATTGGTCAAAGTTGAAGAGGAGATCGGCCAAAAGCTGCGCGAGGAGGTACCGCTTCTGAAAAAGAAGGTTAAGGCGGAGCCTAAACCTGGTTATTGTGAGAACTGTCGTGAGAAATTTGATGATTTTGAAGAGGTGAATTTGGCTTGGCTATTCCGAAATTCGCAATGCTGACACGGATTGTAGCACACATTCTCTCGACAGCATCGCAAGTTTGCGACAAACAACAAGAATTGGGCTGAACTTGATGATCTATTGGGTCGACTCCGCAGGCCTGTGAAAGGTTCAAAGCGATACATTTGAAGAGACACTGCGCTTCGTACTCGCCTAATCACTAATTCCCGATACTTATTGGAGGCTTTCTTTTGTGCATTTCACACATTTTCTTGGGGCCCTTGTACTGCACTACTACACTCGCTACTTACAGATGGGCGTATGTCGGAAAATTTTTGGCAGGAGGATGGGCAGGGGATTTTGTACGATAGCCCAACACATTGGCCGGTTTGTATCATTTCTTTTTGGCAACCCTTTTTTTTTTGCTGGCTTTACGTGCAGTTGAGCTGTCTGTTTGAGAATAAGAGGTTCGGTGTTTATAGGTTGGTTATTTGGGAGGATGGAGAGAGAAGGTGGGTCGGGGGCGAGGTTTATTGTACATAGGGTCAGATTTCTAACAGGAGCGGAGGGATCAGGTACTTGGAATTGGAAGGTTATGTAGTTATTCAAGATTGCTTAAAGACTGCATTGTGTCTGTCCTAATATGACTGCTATGTCGCTTCCAAGCTTATGATGTTACTTACCTCGTAGTAAGAGTACTTTGAGTTTTGACCATAATTCGAGCTAGAGTAAAGTTCTGAAACTTGCTTTTGTGGGGATCTGGGTGCTCCAGGTGCTCCAGGTGCTCCAGGTGCTCCAGAAGATACCAGGTACCAAGAGGTAGCTCCAAAGCCGCAATATTCTTAAAGAACAAATCTTCAAAACACGTTCAAAACGCATTTTCATATTCAACCCATCATCCATCAATCCGTCTTCCTGTTAAACTATTCCCGGCATGCAGGTGCTTTAGTACTAAGTAATTCTTACTACATACGTGTCCTCATTGAGGTGGGCTCTGAACAGTAGTTGCTCGAGTAGTTCGAGATTGCTTGGCAACTTCGAGTTCTAAACTTCTTCTTTCCTGTCATATCTGTCCTACCAGTTCAACCTCGCTTTGGCGTACGCACATATCCATATGTTTGCCCTCCCGCCCTTCCTCATTGTGGGTTCCTGAGCTCATTACCCATCCTAACTGCATAAGTAGCTCCCCGGGTCTTCGGAACAAACTTCTCCAACACGCCGCTCACTAACTTCAACTCGCTATCTCTCCGGCAGGAGAAACTGGTTGTCTGTAATCGCAAGGCTTTCACTCAGACGCACTCTTGATCAGAATGTCCGAATCTATGAACGGGTTTGTTATTCCAGACGAGAATGTCACCACCGTCGTTCCGGAGACTCCTCACGAACCCGTCCAGTCACTCACTCCGGCTCAGCTGGCCCAATTGGCCGCCGAGGCTGGACAAAGCTCTGATGGACCTCAGGCTAATGGAAAGCAATATGTCCCTCGAATTGATGTCGCCTCTGATGCGGCATTTCCGACTCTCGGGGGTGCCCCAAGCAAGGCTGCTGCAGCACCAGTTAAGTGGGGAGCTGGTTCTGGGCCCATCAACGCCCCTGCTACTGTGAATTCGGAAACTATAGCACCGAAGTGGACTCCGACCATCGGTAATACCTCGCAGCAGACAATTTACACTCTCCAGAAGGAGGACAAGAGACCCGCATTAGAACTCAAGAAGCCCGCTGGCGACCTCGTTAGGGACGTCGCAAAGAAGACCAACACCAAGATCGAGGCGGCTAACAACAAGGAGCGCGGTAGCACCACCTACATTATTTACAGTGGTTCTCCTACCGATCGCATGAGGGCTAAGAGAGAGCTGATGAGGGAGTTAACAACCAAGGTAGATTACATTACGTCTCCCTATCTGCTTCACAACACAGCTGATAAAAAGGTGTTTAGGTGACTCGAAAGGTGTCCATTCCAGCTATCATCCGGCCATTCATCATTGGAAAAGGAGGATCCAAGGTTCAAGAACTCCAGGCCAAGACCTTGACAAATATCAAGGTGCTGCAATCCGAGACTGTCGATACTGAGGCCGGAGAATACGAAGACGACGCTGTTATAGATGTTATCATTGAGGGCGACATAGAGGGTTGTGCACTTGCCGCAGACCTTATAGGCAAGATTGTCAAAGAAAGGGTGCGTCCCCAACAACTACCTCACATCAGTGTAGTAATATTGACACCTCGTGCAGGTTATCACAGTCACTAGACACATCACTACCCAAGGCAAATTTTATCCTTTCATTCAAGGCCCGAATAAATCTCACATCCAAGAGTACGAAACATTGGTGGACAAAGTCATTGTTCCAGACTTCTTCTCTACTAGCTCACCCCCTCCGAATTTTAGTGAACCTGAGGGTCCTATTCAGGTTATCGGAGAGAAATCTGCTGTTGAGGAGATTGTTGGTCGAATCAAAGCGAAAATTAGCACATTGGAAGCGTCCAACTATCCTATTCGTGGTATCGATGTTGGTCCCTTTCGGGTTCAGCTATTCACCAAAAACAATAACCAGATCATCAACGAAGTATTCACGGAGACTGGATGTGCTACTGTCATCCCACCTGATGGAATTAACAAGGTGTACATCGTTGGCCCCTCGGCTAAAATACCAGAGGCAATGAACTCCATCTCCCAGAAGTTGGAAGAGAATAAGATATTTACCCTCGACCTCTGCAAAGCCTTTTCCAATGCACTTAACGGGGCAAAGGCGCATGCTATCGATGTTGTTAGACATGCGAGAACGACATCTGCAGTCAAGAATATCGAGAAGGAGTGTGACGTTGATATTACTTATCCATCGCCTGAAATCCTTTATAATCTCAATCAGACGTGCCCCATTTCGATCATCGGTAGATCCAAGGAGTACGTTGATGCCGCAACACAGCGCGTTAAGGAGATTTTTGGTGGATATACTCCCAACCGAGTAGCACATATTCAGGTTGAGCCCCTCCACTTCAAGCACATCACCGGCAAAGACGGAAAAGGCCCAAAGAAGATTGCCGCATCGACATCTGTGGAACTCCTTTTCCCGGAAGACCCTGAAGATGATCAAATCGCATTGATCTACGAAGGTCAATCCACGGATTCAACAGAAATCTCGGAGGCTTTGGAGAAAGCGAAGGGGGAGATTAGTGAGCTCGTCAAGGGTCAAGCGGAGATTGTTAAGAAGGTCCTTGAGGTGCCGCAAGAGTTAGTACCATCACTTCTAGGGCCGATGGTTTGATGCTAACAGGTCCCAGAGAGCATGAAAAAATACGTGGTGAGCGAGGTACAATAATCAATGCTCTTAATCCAAGCTCTGTCTTCGTCCAATTTGGCGCTCCTAAAGCGCGACCCGGAAGACCTGCTCCCAAGGCCAGTGAAAACATCGAGAATACGATCACTCTTCGCGGTCCTTCCTCGAATGTCGCCGCCACTGCGACAAATATTAAACAGTTCCTGATCGACACTCGGGACAAGGCCACTCCCGACATTGTATCCGAGCCTTTTGACTATCCAAAGCTGTTCTCCGGTAACTTGATCGGTGCTAAGGGAGCTAATATTAACAAGCTCAGGGATGATCTTGGTGTAGATATCAAGTTGTCCGAAGGAAGTGGCGAAATTAGAGGTGTCAAGGTCTGTGTTGACGCTGCCCGGAGAAAACTTATCACGCAGATTAAGGAGCTCGAGGACAAGGCGGTGATTCCCATCAAGATACCCCAACAGTTTCATAGTATCATCATTGGTTCCGAGGGGTCCACGGTCCGACGACTCGAAGAAAGATACAATGTTCGAATTAACTTCCCCAAAGCCGCAAAGTCAGATGAGGACGGACCCCGGCAGGCTCCTGATGAGATTGTCATCAGGGGAAGCAAAAAGGGAGCAGAAGAGGCCCGTCAGGAAATCACCGACTTGTGGAAGTATGAAGCTGAAAATGCTCATACTGCCACCATCACAGTACTCTCTCGGTCTGTTGGCTACATGTTTAAGAATGCCAGTAAAGACATCAAGCAACTTCGAGATGAGTCTTCCGCTAGAATATCTATCCCCCAGGAAGATAAGAACGCCGATCCCGAGAGCACGGTTGAGATTAGAATCCGTGGAAAGAAACAAGATGTTGCTCATGCACAGATGGTTCTCTCTAGAATCGCAAAGAACGCCGAGAACACGACCGCGAGAACAATCAACGTTGACAAGAAGTATCATCGATCCTTGATTGGCCCTGGTGGTATGCTTGCTTCATGGTACCTTGGGCCGGAAAATTACTGAGAGTTATTAGGAAACGCCTTGAGGGATATCGTTGTAAAGGCCGGTGGGCCGGATGATCGAGCGGCGTTGGCCCGATTGGTCCGCTTCCCCAACCAAGGATCAGATTCAAACGAGATATTCGTCCAAGGGAGCACTGCCATCGTCGATAAGATTATTGAATCGATTGAGAGAATAGTGGCCGATAAGGAGAACCAAGTGACCGAAGTCATCTCTGTCCCGCCGGAGAAGCATAGGAAGCTCATTGGTCGAGAGGGAAGCATACGTCGGGAGCTTGAAGGTAAATTTAACGTGATGCTTGAGATCCCTCGGCAGCGGCCTGGGCAGCCTCAGACGAGTCCTGATATCAATATCATCGGTGTACCCTCAGCTGTTGAAGAAGCGAAAGCGCACATCCTTGAGATGATCAAGGAACCGGAGGGTGAAACCTTGGAGATTCCTCGTCGGCTTCACCATGCAATTGCCGATGGCGGATTTTTCAAGCAGCTTCAGAAGGAATTCAAAGTTACTGTAGATCATAACGGACTTCCTAGGCCGCCGAAGCCCGAGGATCCTAAACCCAGGGCTATGCAGGACTTGCCTCTTATCACGGATGAAGCAGACGAGGAGAAAATATCTTGGGAGATTGTAGAAAACTCTATTGTCTGCGAGGAGGGTACATACCCGTGGGTTCTCCGTGGAAAGCCAGAGAATATTGCCATGGCAAAGGTCGAGATCGAGATGGCTATTGCAACGGCTGAAAAGCAGTCTTTCACCGGGTTCTTAATCCTACCAGACCCTCGGAAATACCGATTTGTTGTGGGGCCTGGCGGATCAACGGTTGACAAGATACGGAAAGAGACCGGATGCCGTATCACTGTTCCCCGAAACCAGTCTGGCGGCGGAGAGGCTATTACGCTGCACGGCGACGAGGCTGGACTAGAGAAAGCTAAGGATGCTATTCTCGAGATTGTTAGGAGCAACAGCGATGGACGAGGTGGGAGGGATTGAGCTAAATTATGACATTTTCGTTGCGTTTGTAGCATGTTCTTTGCTTCTTGTAGTAGATATTTTGGCGTGTATTTGAATGTATTTACGGTTTTGGTAAGTATATCTGCTTAGTACTGAGTACTCCTTAAGTACTAAAAGGTAGTCCGTGTATTTTGACCAAAAGCTGGATTGGGTGATTATGTGCTGAGTATCTGAGAGTTGTGATTTCTTTTGGATTCTTAGCGTGTACTTATTAAGAATGTGGATTTTATTTGTAGTTAATTTGGAGGGGTTTGTCAATAAACTTAAGTACTAAGTACCTGCTTGTAGAGTACCTAGCAATGTATGTACTGTACTTCTTGCAGGAGTAGGTGTCAGTATGATCTTGTGCCTACCTACTTAAGGAGGTAGTTAGTTGGCACAAGGGCTGATAAAACATACCAATAACCTTAACGCTTTCGCATTATGGCAAGCTACGAAGGTCAATCACAACTCCTCTCCCCACCCCACCCCAACCAAAAGCTGATTTCTATTATATAGACGACCACAATCTCAGGCCCTCCGTTATGTCGCAGCCTCGTACTCAAGGCCGGCGTCCGCAGCTGGATCTCGATGATTTCTTCACCACGTTTGACCGCCCTACAACCTCCAGTGACGTTCGCGACCATCCCACAGACACCGATGCATTCCGCTCGCTTGCAAGAGCTTTTAGTGGGCTGGAGAACGACTCGCCGCTGATAAGAACGATTGTAGAAACGCTTATGAGAGAGGCTGGGGCGGGCGCAGAAGCCCACGGTGTACCGTCGGAATACTTAGACACATTGGAGCGAGTACCGAAATGGCAACTAAAGGAGGGTGATATTTGCCCAATCTGTAATTCACCATTTGTGGATGATCCGTATCCCTTGGTTGTTAGGCTGCCATGTCATAGGTAATTGCCGGATTCATGATCTGGAGAATAAAATGCTGATTCAATGGAGAAGGGAACATATATTTGATCTGGTGAGTGTGGCAATACAATAACTGACTACTTTGTAGAGACTGGCAAGACTGATGATACGATATGTTAGGAGTGTATTGCGCCGTGGTTAAAGCTTAAGAGTACATGTCCGCTGGATCGACAAGAGTTGGTGAAGAAGAAGGAACCGCCGTTGCCACTACCAGTGGAAGATGATGAGGCGGAATGGGATGAGCAGTATAGCTAGGACCGTTCGCACCATCATACAGCTTCACGAGACAGCATCGGTATTTTCCATTCAGGTAAACCACAGAGCTGCGAGTTTTGGATACATGTCTTTTCCGCTCAAGAGTGAAATACCCAAAATGCATCCAACAGCTTGTTCCGCTTCCTGAGTTTGGTTATTCTGTGACCATTTCAACGATTTCTGCGTATATCTATTTTCAAGAAAGCCAATACAAGACAGCATCATTTCCCCCGTTACATGGAATCTTCGACGGTTGCCACTCTTCCAGTGGTTGACTCTTTTCATCGCAGACAGTCATGCTGAAATGGTAGTCCACCTTTTAATATTGCGCGCGAGTTTGCTTCCCAAATCATTCATTACCCGACAACCCAATAGCCAACCATCGTTACCTTGCAATGTGGCAAGTAAGCTATTCAGCTTCGTAAAGGATTGGGGATGATTACACTTAGATTAAATGACATACCTATTATATGAAGTATTGGCGAAAAAACCCGACCCATTGGCGAACTGGTCAATTTATGTGAACTCATACCCATTTAAGGTCATTAAAAGTTACGGGAGTGGACATAAAGCAGGGTAGAGAGCCCAACAAGTTGTTAAGGCCTCTCATCAAGTCACCACCACTATGTATCATTTCACCCAGTCTTCCTTGAGCTTCCGCTGTTGGGTGTGATTCCGGTTCTTCCGCTTGTATCCGCAAATGTAAATATGCTAAAGTATCCAGAAAATCAAAGAGGGTTTAAGTTGCCAAATATCTGCCTGGATAATGATAGGAGACCAAGCACCGAAGTCCATTCTCGAAGCAACTGTGAATGAGTACGATCAGTCTTATACCGCCGCCGCCCTTGTTACATGTATATATATGCGTGAGATAGAGTAATACCTATTCTTCTGTGAGATCGCATACGTACTTATATATACTGGATTTCCAGTCCGCGAACCGGACAAAGTTCGCAAACTGGTTCGACCAGTCGGAGTTCGTCAACGGGTAGGAACATATATATATTCCGAACCAGGCCAATTAATGACAGTTCCGTACCTGCAAATGTAACGCATTGCAATGCAACAAGGCGGATAACAGGATGGGAGCTGGATGCCCCAATCATCAGACGAATTCCTAGACTAAATTCAAAAGTCCATGTTGGTTAAATTTCCGGAATGTCAAAGCGCAATTGTATAATTCGTCTTGAAGATTTTTACCTTCATCCGAACTTGTAAACAATTTCTCACTAGGTGAGGTCTGTATAGTACATCAGCAGTCAGGAGAACACCCCGTCGCAGGCTGACACAACTGACAGAGAAGAGCTAGCTTCAACTTTTTGTATCGTTGGATTGAAGTTGAGATTCTGGTGTTCAATGGACAGTGATGTTTCCTCATCCTCCGTAAGGTTTATGAAACAACAGCCCAGAGAATATCCGGAGGAGACTGACTGAATCATGGATGCCTCCATTCAAAACTCCATCACAAGACTGTCTATCACTCGAATTCGAGCAGGTCACAATTCAGCCGTCAAAAAGGGCCTGAGTCTTGTAGGTCTATCATCATGTACAGATATCACAGCGTATAATACTCAGGAAGCAACCGATAATTCACATGGTAGATGAACTTTATTGATATCAACGCCGATATATTTCTCCGACCCTCCTCCGGTCATTATCCCGGAAACGCTGTTCCTGTGTTCTGGGTTCAAAAAAGAGGAAATATAATCAGGGCATGGAAGCGATATCGTGTGACTGAAAGAAATCAGATATTGGCCGTCCAATAAGAAGTATGCTGCCTTTGGCCACTGTACTATAACTAACCACATTCTCCAAACCGAATTCTCCCAGTGTTTCGTGTGTGACAAAGGATTCTTAGAGGCGGTGATGGGAAGATACTTTCCATATGCTACAACACTGATGTTGAGCAACTGATTAATGATTGTGTTAAATCTGCGTTCTGAGCTGATCAGGCAACACAAATTGTCGGCAGTTAAAATGATTGCATTCCGACGTTCTTTGCTTCTGATGCCTGCTCAGTTTCGCTGCCCATCAATTTCCTTCTTCCAACGTGTTAATGGATTGGCGGATTGTAGATTGTGAAGCTTCACAAACTTTCCCAGCTGAAGTTCGTCGGGGAACATCAGGGCTAAGGGTGCATGCACTGACCGGAAGTAAAAGTTCAGACAAATTGAAGATACTTAGACTTAGGGTTATAGCAAACATCTAGCCTACATAGGGTATACCTGACTGTCCCGAGTTGATAACTAATACTCTAGCGAATCCTCCAGTATCCCGCTCAGAACCTCCTTCTGCGCCTGTAACTCTTCCTGGAAGTTTGGAGCAAGCATAAGAACCCGTCTCTGAGGCAATGTTCCTTCAACTAGCCCATCGATATCACCTCGCCCATACCCCAGATCCTTAATTCCCTTCGGCTGATCCCCGAGACGGAATAAAAACTCCTTCAAAGCTTCGCTGAGAAGCTGCCCAGCGTCTTCTGCCCGTGCATTTGATGTATCCACTCCAAATGCCTGTGCGGCGTCCAAGTGGCGTTGCGGATTTGAGGCGCTTGTAAATCTGAACACCGCAGGAGCAGTGACAGCGACAGAAACCTATACATCGATCAGCGTTGGTCTATGGTTACGGTTGGTGGTGAGTACTCCATGAGGAATAAGAGGGTGATCAATCTCGTAGCCCTTATGCTTATATTCTTTATTGGCCCCGGAGATACCATAACTTAGTCCATGGCACAAATGAACACCTCTGTTGCACTTTGAATTAGTATGCATGGCATGTGACTGTTCAGGATGGTTGAGCCGAACGCATTGCCGAATCCTACCCCAGCTAATGTCGCCGCGAGGAGCATTTGAGATTGCGCCTCGGTGTCCTCTGGATCTCTGACAGCTCGAGGAAGGTACTTGACAGTCAATTGCAAAGCCTTGAGCGAGAATACATCGCTTATGGGGTTCGCGCCTTGATAGGCCGGACCTGGTGGTGTTTTAGAATCCGCTATCAATCAACTACCTACCTAGGTATGTAGATTGTTGCCACAACGGCGCGGAAAAACTCACGCAGAATGGGATTCGAAGGGCGGGGTATACGCTCGTAATACGGAATTGCGGTATACGATTCTAGGGAATGGCAAAGGACGTCAAGTCCCGTGGAGGCGTGGACTGCCGGGGGTGCGGTTTTGGTGTTGAGCGGATCGCAGATGCCGAGGGTAGGCTTGAGGGCTCGATGTGCAATTCCAGTTTTGGCTTTCTGGGAGACGAGATCGCTATGATAGATATCAGCGCCCCGCAACAAGTAGAAGCAAGGAAGGAGAACAGCTAACAATATTGCCGTGCCCGTTGTCTCACTACCTGTTCCTGCTGTACTAATCCCATTTGTCAGTCGCCAATATATACGCTCAGGAGTATTAGGCTGTGAGTTTCCTCGTACGTCGGAATACAAATCAATGGCTTCAGGGGCTTTGTAATGGGCAATCCTTTGCCCAATGGTGCATTGACCTAACTGTAGTCAACACGGCCATCCAAAATCACGCCGAGAGGGTATGAAAGGATGACACACAAAATCCAAAAAATCGGCATCCGGAAATGTTGTGTAAAGATTTACAATCTTCGCCGTGTCCATTACGCTTCCTATCAAATGCCATCAGGCACCCTTCAGCCAGAACGTAGCATCACTTATTACCTCCTCCCACGGCCAAAAACGCATCAACCTCAGTCGTTTTCTTTCCGAATTCGATTGCATCTTTTACAGAATAGTCCTAAAAGTGTGAGTCTACGCAGCGTATCCGAATTCTAGTTCCATCTTTAAACCTTTGGTTCAACCCGGACTTTATCATAAATTTCGTACTGTATGCCCTCACTCTCCAGTGCTTCGATAGCAACCTTCATAGGGTGGAGTTGAGAAATCGTCTTGTCCGTGAGAACCAAGACCTTCCTCGCCCCTATGTTTGCGAAGTCCATACCGACTTCCCTCGTGGATCCCGGACCAAAGCGTATATTCGAGGCTTGTAATACAGTCAGGTCAGGGTTACTAAGCCGGGGCTCCCATACCGGCCATCTGGAATGCATATTCTTTCTGGCGGGTTATATCAGTTCCCGGAGTACCCATAAACCGAGAAGCTGCAGCCGCAGTTTTTGCGAAGTTGTGCGGATGCATAGGGTTTCCATGGCAGGGACATGAAGGAGGATGAAGTTGGATGGTTCTAAGGAGACTGACGGCTCGTGAGCGAGCTGTTTGGGCAACACGGGCTATAACCATTTTGTGAATATGGAGTTTTGGATGTTAAAATCAAATGATAGGTATAGTGAAATGGAGATTGATATAAGCGCGACAGCGGGTCGATCTCGGTAAATACCGGGAGTGGGTTCTCCGTCCTGCAGGTTGTTAGTGTCCTCGGGTATCGAATTCCGAAAGCGAAATTCGCCAACTGAGAGAAGGGGCCGCTATTGACTGAACTCACAGTTTTGTGTGGGAGCTTTCACTAATCAACAGCCCTGTATTTTCTATTTTTTTGTCCTGGAGATACTTATTTTAGCTTGCTATTAAGATTAAGTTAACTTTACACAAATAGACAGTTTCAAAACTGTATATGCTCTCTTAAGTATATTATCCAGAAATTCCTGCACTCCTGATTTTATCTTCTATATACAATACATTTTACTGTTCCTAGAGTCTATTGACTGCTGTAAGAAGGTATTGTAGTTTTGTAATATTAGGAGTATCAGTGCAGATTTATCAGTACAAGTAGTATTTCTACTCATTTCAGAACTTACTTGCAGTGAAAGTTATGAAGATTTCCTCAGAATATCAAAGTCACCAAAAGATAAATATTGATGAAAAAGATATTTGGCTTTTCAATCGTATATTGTTAAGACTTGTTCTCCTGATCAAGGAGTTTAACCATTTATCCTTAGAGATTTCAAAGATCATTATATCTCTTTTCTCTTGTTCTATCAATTTGTAATATCAGGAGGGTTACTCTAGATTTATCAGTACAAGTAGTATCTATACTTCTTTCAAGACTTGCTTGCAATGAAAGTTATGAAGATTCCCTTAGGATGTAAAGGTCACTAAGAAGATTCAAGTTATAGATATTTGGCTTTCAAATGAGTATATTATTAAAGCTTCTTTTTCTTGTCAAGATGTTTGCCCTTCTAACTTTGGAGATTCCAGAAGTCTTTATACCTCCTTCCTATTACTTTAACAATTACTTCTATCAACGTTTTTATTATAAGCATTTCTACCTAACTTGAATTACCCTTGATATCAATATTATTTCGCTTATTAGCCTACTTTCTACTCTTCCATTGGACCTTTCATATCCTTCTGCTAAGATCTGCTACTCAGACAAATATATTCTGTACTGGAATCAGTCCTTGAGATATCTGAAGTTTGAACCTATCATATCCTTTTGTTCTTTTAGTCTTCAGGAGAATGGTATCCTTTTGATGGTAAGGGGCATAAAAGATCTCATCAGTTATGATGTAAACTCAGATACTTTCTGTAATGGCGGTGCCAGGTGTACTTGGCTCCCAAGGCCGGGTAAGTGCCCTTCATATATAATCACCTCGCGAAGTGCTTTTGGTATGCTAGGGATTATCTTACTTACTTTACCTTACAATTGATATCTTTATCATGTATCCTCGTTTGCAACCGTATCTATGCATATCTATCCATATGAGGACGTATGTCCTTATACTATAATCGCTTTTCAGTCACCAGATACGTTTCGCTCATGGGATTTCGCGATTTCTTGACTTTTTTAACGTGCCAGACCTACACCGAGAACTATCATTAGATTGTCGATACAAGATAAGTAATCATCCAATTGAGTTGATTGACGGTAGTAGGGACGATTCCGAGATGATTTAGATGTCAATCAGTCCCGAGAGACGTGTCACCTGTCATGATATGCATCCCGAGAACTCGAAATGTCTCCATTCACAACCTACAACGAGTATCATCACTAGATCAATGGATCAGAAGAAGTATTCCTATATCAAGTCAATTGACCGTCACAGAGACGATTCAGAAGTCAATTGACCCCGAGTGTGGTGTCACCTACTCCACATGACGATTTCAAACGAGTCGCATCACCGACCGCGATCCTTATACGTTCACACACATACTCTCACGACCTATAAGTGTTGAACCTTGATAAGTACACCTACATTAAGTTAATTGACGATGGTAGTGATGAATCAGAAATGATTCGGAGGTCAAGTGACCCTGAGAAACGCATTACCGGCCCTTATGGCCACTGCTAAGAAGACCTCGAAACAAGTTTAACGAGATCCATCGCATACGAACGAATAATATAGACGAATCGAACCTATTCGAGTACGAACCTTCATCAACGTCACTCTCACATATCGATTAATTGGTTCTACGATACCACTTTTTCAACCCATTACTACTCGGAACCCATACAGATTATCATCGCTAGGGTGATGATTCGGGATAAGTACTCCATCTATTGGAATTGATTGACGTGAGCAGAGTCAATTCTGAGACGATTTGGAGGTTAATCGACCCTGATACACTCGTGATCGGCCTGATGGCCACACCACCGACCAGTCCTTGAAACACGTTGTACGAGATCAATCACATACATACGAACGATCGATGGCAACCTATTGAGCAGCTCAAAGTGCTAACGAAGCCTTCGTCGACATCGACTATATACTCACTGACGATAAATACGTTCGATCAAGCGCACTTGACGATTACCTTCTACGATCCGAAGCGCAATTGACGATTACGTTCCTACGACCTGTGCGGATGCTCCGAAACATACCTATGAGCATCAGCATTGTACAGACGAAGTGCACCTATGGAGAATGATCACACGAGCATGTAAGTGCATATATGGAGAAAGACTACCGATGGGCAGAATCAAAGCCGATACTCTATTTTCACGAACATATCGATCGATACCTGATCGCAACTACAATCACCATTCCCCCTCAGTGAGACTCAATCGAGCTATCGATCATTGTTCGAGAAACCGGCGATGCCATATGAGACAACAATGACTACCAACTGCACGATGCCAATTGTTATTGACAACAAGCGATCCTTCGCACATCGATGGAGTTGTCTTATCCCTAGACGGGATGGACCTCTCTTTCCGTCTTATCCAGCGGGATGGACGTCTACTTGATTGCATTCCTAAGCGGGATGGACCTCTCTTTCCGTCTTATCCAGTGGGATGGATATCTCTTTCCGTCTTATCTCTAAGTGGGATGGATGTCTACTTGGTTGCATCCCTAGGCGGGATGGACCTCTCCTTCATCTTATCCAGCGGGATGGACGTCTACTTGGCCACCGAGACAACTTCCGGTGGAAAGACTACCGGCAGTGGCAGCGGCTCATGATGCCCAAGCTGCAAAGGTGGCTCGGCATCCAGGACGTATCAGCATTCATCGCAACCTCGAACCTCAACGGCAGTAAGATGATGTCTGCAAGAGAAAGTAGAAAGACTACTCTCTCGGTTCAGTATTTTAAAAAGCTTGGCACCGGTTGACAAATCGGATGTCTTAATTGTGCCCATGAAGGCATACAACTTGGTTTTGGGATTAACTTGGTTCAAGGCTCGAAACCCGGAGATCGACTGGAAAGCCGATCGACTCACGGCCTTGCGAACTCCGAGTGGACCACAGGCCACCACCATGAATGAGAATTGCGATGAAACCCCATACACGGATACCAACGGAACTTCGCAGGGGCATGGTGGTAAGTCTCCGGACATTTGTTTCCTTGGAGCAACCGTATTCAACGACCTTCTTGAGAGCAATGAGGTCGACAATGTATTCGCCCTACGATTGGAGTGTGCACCGGGCTGCTGGGAGCATCATCATGGGGCGAGATCTTAGGTCAGAAGCTCCGATGCTGGATGGGTGAGCAGGGAGCAGTGGCAGTAGTTGCGGCAGAAGAGCTACTTTGATGGTGCTTGAATGACTGCTACTGGCTTGCCGAGCCACGAAGGAAGGAGGCGCACCACGGTCATATGTTTCATTGTGTCTGGGCTGGCTGGTACCGCTACTCCTGGGAATTCCTACCCTCTATCAGACGATTGAAAACACACAGCTAACGAGTATACTAGTAGATGGAGCTTCGGCGCCTGAAATGGTACCTACAGACGATGGTGGTCATATACCAGCCAAATATAAGGAATTCGTTGAGGTCTTTAGTAAGGCCAAGGCAGAGACGCTGCCACCGCACCGGTCAATTGACCATGCGATCGACCTGGAACCTGGGCACAATCTGCCATATGGGCATATCTATAACCTATCGGAGGTTGAGTTGAGAACTCTAAAAGCCTACATCGAGACAAACCATAACCTGTTGGAGGCCTACATCGAGACAAACCTGGCCAATGGTGTCATCCAGCGGTCATCATCACCGGCGTCGATGTCGATACTTTTTTCGAAGAAGAATGATGGCGGCTTGAAACTCTGAAGTTGACTACCGAGCTCTCAATGCGAGCACAATCAAGAATCGAAATGGCTGCTAGGCGGATGGCACTTTTTACGCCACGGGAAAGTCGCGGAATGCAGATGCTCGAGTGTAGGGTGTAATCGTACACGCTCTTGAGAAGGATAACAAGTCTTCTTGCTGATATGGCGATACAAGGTTACGTTCTAAGTCTATCCTTTCTTTAAGAAACACTTACTTTAAGATTGTTGCTGCAAGATTCGCAATCGATGCAGATATAGAAGTACGAAGCCTGAATGGTAATCGGAACTGTCATATCAACAAGAAAATCGATAAGAGAATCGACATGAGAATCGACACCGCATTTAGTCATCGATGGAGTACCGACCTCAAAAAGAGGGGAATGACTGTTCCGGAATCCGAGAAACTACTACTACGATGAAATCCGCACCAGAAGTGCTGGAATGACAACCCATCATGCTGAAGACATCAAGCGCACTTGGCTTCGGAAGTGCACTTGGCTTGCAGTCGCACTTGGCCTCGGAAGTGCACTTGGATTGAAGAAGCATTTGGCCTCGTGAGTACACTTGGCCTCGTCTACGACTTTACTATCGAGCACCTGGAAGGCACAAACAAAACCCCGCCGACGGCCCGATAATGAGATCAGCTACAAGAAGCCTGTCGGATGGCTTTTGGCAACCCTGACTACACCTGTTGTTGAACCCTACAATGACCTCCTACCGGCGATAAAGAAGGCCCAGGCAACTGACCCATTGGCAGTCGACATCTTGGGTAAGCTAGTCGATAACCCAATGGACACAGCCATAGCCAAGCCAAAGCCGAAGTCGAAGCCAAAGACGTTAACCAATGGAGTGTCATGGCTGGAGCTCTGACCTATGAGGGGAGGATATATATCCCTGCGAACGATGCTCTCCACGGTCAAGTAATAAGTCTCTTTCATGACAACCCTGAGCCGGCCACTTTGGAGCTCTCGAAACTGCTGAGTTAGTCTCTAGGGATTTCTATTGGCATGCAATGGACGCGTACATAAGGAAGTACGTCAGCGGCTGCAAATCGCCGGAAACACCACCCAATGTATCGAATGCACAATCAGCTGCAACCAACGATATCAATCGAGTCAACCGTACCCAGTGCTAGCGGCAGAGAGCCAGCCAAATCAGAAGTAGAGATGTTAAGCTGCGCGGAATGCGAACCGGCTGCAACCCTTGATGGACGTATCAGAAAGCTACCGCGTTAGACGTATGAGAAGACTACCATATTGGACCTTCAGAGCCGAGAGTGTGAACGCACTGAATTTCATGGTAACTATGACCTTGTACGAGGGGTTGCTTACGAATTAGATATATCAACGAACGAATATGCTCTGCAATTGGACTTATCTCTGAGAGCATCAAATGAAGCCATGACGATAATCGATTGACGTCACCGCAGATAGTGGTGATTAACCGTATCAGGCTAGATTTTAGGGTGCGCACCCTACAGCTAGGCTCGGAAGGGCATGGTGTGTGCAAATCCACTACTTTCGTGGATTCGGAAGTCGAAGATACCGCAACTCGAATCAGCATGTATGAATGCAAGTCGACATATGATGACTGCAATCGAGCGCCAAGTGAGGCCGACACAAGTCAATCACCACTGGATCTTGGAACCAATCTGCGAGACACATATGATCAATGCCGAAAGCGGAGGCTATCACCGATGAGGTCTACCGTGTACTTGGAGATACGAAAGCACAGAGACATGGAAATCATACGAATTCGAGAAGCTCTCAAGAGCAGCAGCTATGACCAAGATAAGTACATCATGCAATTATACTAGTTGACTGCTGCAGTGATGCGGTACTGGCCACGATGGCCTTGCCCCTCACATGACGTTCACGAATGAGTTCAACGAAAGAAATCGTATACGAACGATCGATTGATTATTCGGAAGTCGAGACTTCGTCTGGCATATCACGTGTCAACTACAATATATCAATGCCGAATGACGTCTGCAAGTTCACCAATGGCATTTACCGATTCAAGCACCACCGAGCTAGCACTACGAGGATTAATTATTTGGATTCGGAGATGGACTTGGAGGATTCAGGGTCAATTGGACGTTTCCTTTTCTTTTCTTTCTTCTCTTCGTTTCTTATGGATCTCGGCCCAGTATAAATGGCATCGGCATGGGTTTTTCCACCTACCACTGGAGGTGGATTTCCCTGAGCACCGAATCTGCCGTGAGGCCGCCGTGATGGCACCGATCGGTCGCGGGACTTATGCAGACGTACGAAGGCGTATGCACCTTACCTTGTCTCTCTTCATGTATATATATGTTGCAGCCCAGGAGGTCTGCTGATAAAGAGGGGGATGATGTAATGGCGGTACCAGGTGTACTTGGCTCCCAAGGCCGGGTAAGCGCCCTTCATATATAATCACCTCAGGAAGTGCTTTTGGCATGCTAGCGATTATCTTACTTACTTTACCTTACAATTGATATCTTTATCACGTATCCTCATTTGCAATTGTATCTATGCATATCTATCCATTCGAGGACGTACGTTCTTACACTTTCGTATCTACAGCCTTTCAACTGTCTTCGTACTTTCGGTAGTATGAGCTGATAAAGTAACAATCCCATAACTACTCTTCCTTCCTTTTCAGTAGTATGGTTGACTGAATAACAGCCTATCTGATTCTGTTGATTGTGATAACTGAATCGAAAGATATCTTGTAGATATTCAATTATCAGCAGGGATGGCACTTATACCTTTCTGGTCTATCTTTTATTGAGTGATCGTAGGTACTTCCACTTCAAGAATACATAATAATGTATAATCTTATGAGATATAACACAATTATTTATATCTATACAGTTTTCATGAGTTGCTCTGTCAAACCATCATTCAGATGAATATATTTCATTCGATATCCATCTTTCTATCCCCTGCAGTATCTTTCATACCATACTGCTAAGTTGTCTTAATTGGACAAATAGATATCCTACTGATATCAGTCCTTCAGATATCAGTTATACTGTAATAGACCTATCGTATCCTTTTGATTTCTTGGCATTCAGATGAATATGAATCTTTTTGATTGTAAGGTAAACCATTATAAGCAGTCTGCACATACATTATGATCAAAGGTCTTGTCGGTTATGATACAAACTGATGTACTTTTATATTTACAGCCTTTCAGCTGTCTTTATACTATTGATAGTATAAGCTGATAGAGTATGAAGACAGTAACTACCATCCATTTCTTATCTGTGGTATGATTGAATACATATATACTTATCTGCTTTCATTGGTTGTGGTAACCAAAGAAGTAATATCTTGTGGAGATTCAATGATATATAGGAATCACACTTGTAGTATTCTGATTCAGTTATTCTTTGAGTGATCACAGGTGACTCCATATTGAGAGTACCTGATAATATACAATGTGTGAGGTGTAACACTACCTGACATCTTATTAAGTTTGTCTCTGAACTATCATATTAATCTGCTCTCCATTGCCTTGGTGAAAATAGCCCTATCTACTCAAAATCAAAGTTCTTTCTTCTGTTCTTGATTTTTATTAGCCAAAACTTTTTCCGTTCAGACGAAATGACTCCATAAGAGTGCACATGCTCTATCAGAGCTGTCAGAAACACACTAGTAGTGGCTTATACTACACCTGGTATCAATACTACATGTTACATTACATATCGTCCTCCCATCGTAGTTTCACCATTTTATCTTGCTCTGTCGATCTCATATTGTAAACGAACACTTTGGTATTTTTGCCAACTGTGACCATACATTGGACTAAATTCATTGGATATGCATGTATATTGGTATTGCAATGTGATAGATAATACTGCGAAAACCTCACCGTTCATTCCTTTTACCTGTGTGGAAAATACAATTCTCTCATTACTAATTATACACATCATTCCAAGTCGTGAGATCTATATGACTATTAACAATCTATCGCTTGTTCTGTTTGTCTTCGATTTTATTACTATTATTAATCTCTGAAATTATGTGCGTGCAGCCGATAATGTTTCCCATGCTAAAAACTTGCAAAGCAATGGCTGCCGATACATTTCTCCCTTGTACAAAATTCAGAACGGGATTCAAGTTATCTGAGTTTTCTGGTATATCTTGGAGCAAACTGAATAGTTCTCAGATTATTCCAACTGTACAACCATCCAATACAGCTACCAATACGTTAAGCGGTAGAAAGAATACATGTAACTGATGTCATAGGATAGAGAATATGTCATTATTAACTTTGCGATACTTTTAGCTATGCTAAACGTTTGTATATTGGTAACTCATTACCCGTAACTTACCGTATACCACATGACTTATCCTAAGCCCAGGCTTCAGTAACTGCCATAATACCAGAAAATGCAAATTAGACCAAGTCCATCATGACAAACTCAGATAACAGTCTGATAATACTCTGGTAAAAAAGTGTAACTTACAGTAATATTTCAAACTTTTGCTAATTCACGATGCATCTCTAGTTGCAACAGTCGAAGAGTCTGATTTTGTAATGCCTCAGATAGTATATTACGGAGATACTTCGCGATAAAGTATGGCCACCTACGTCTTAGAAATCGTAAATATCTTGTAGATATTCTTCGGAATCATTGTGGTCAGACCAGTCATCGTAGTCTTGGACTAGCAGGTTGCGATATTTGGAGGGAAGTTTACAGGTGTAGAACTAGTGAAAGTATTCGTACTCAATATCGTACATGTGGATGAAGATACTCGCTATATAGTAATCGTAAGGAGTAATGGCTCGTTTGTAGAGTACATATGCGTAAAGAACTATAGAATGAAGATCTCGAAAATGACTCATAAAGTAATAGTATTGTAGTAGGTATTCTTGAAGTAGAAAACAACAATAATATTTCAGTGTCTTATCTGCTGGTATGTTCAGAATGTGGATTGCTGCTAGAGCTTGCTGTTTTACTTTGCAGGTGCAAAGGCAGTTCTTTTATAAAGTGAGTTACTTGTATACTCTCTATGACTTCGGCGTTTGTACTAAGATAGCTATGGCCTACGATCGTTAGGCTGGTTACTTGATCTCGACAGGTTGCACTTCATTTCTGTTGGACGTTTGATACATTCTATAGTGCGAGGCATCCCTATAGGATATGCTCATGCTGTCAGATTTTGCCACGTAACTATTCAGTCCGTTTGCTTTTCTTCTGATCTGTATGCTTACACAGAAAACAGGTTTTGGGAACAACTGCTGACATATTTATCGAACTATTACTTCTTTTTATATCTCTCGACTCAATGTTAAATTGGATAGTGGGTTGCAGGGATATATTTACCCTCATAGACTTGCATCGGTGACCAGCTGCTGCTATGCAACATATCGTACCTCCCATCTTGATGGCTTTTACTCCCATTGCAAAGCTGTAACTTATATCGGACCAGACCACCTGCGATCTGCCGTTACTCGGAAAGTCGATCCATACACAAGTTCTCAACAGTTAGATTGAACTACCAGGGTGCAGTTAACATATGGAGTCCCTAGACTGTATAGTTATCTCCATAGTAAACTTCCACTTTTCGAACTCTAACGTGTATCTGCTGGAGAGTATAGAGAGGTATGCCCCACTCTAGCCGGCTACCCCATATTGCTGATAACGTAACGTAGTTCTGATCGAAACGATCATACATGGCTGACCCAAAAGTTCCTGCAATGGCGTGATCATACTTTAGCAACTGATGACATTCCTAACTATTGAAGGTCTAGGTATATAGTAACATATCACTATAAGTATTCGGAACTGATGTATCTGCCAGCTAAGTATCATAACAATCGCTGTTCAAACAAGATGGTGCACTGCCTCCACACGCGTTAATCCTTCTGCTTTGCCAGGACTCGGTATTGGATAGGCATATATATCGTATAGAACTTCATTGCTCAGAGGACGAGATAGCTGCAGGTGTGACATTGGCCAGCCATAGCGACAGGTAACTGAATGCAGATTACCATGGATATCCTCCATACCTTATGTATCTGCTGAGAAAAAACCTCTAACAGTACCTCCCTCTCTAGGTCTGATAGCCTCAACAGAATCTCTATCGTAAGAAGTGTGCAAACAATAGATACCACTCAGACAGCATATCATTGTGTATCATAACTGTGAGTATCAAAAATAAAATTTCTCTTAACATAATAATGACCTGTACCTAACTCAGGAGGGTATGAGTTTAACAAATGAAATTCATAAGTTCTGTATCTTTCGTACCTTTGCTTTCAACGTTAGTTTCTATCGTTTGTTCTTTTCTATTGCTGAATTGTTGCTGTAGTACTCAGCAATCAATGCCGGCGCAACATCGTCAAGATGTTTGAATAACTCCCAGGTATTCTCATCGTGTGAGTATTCCGTCCATTTAATCAGAAAAATGTGATTGTAGTGATCGTCTTCTGTAGGTCCACTTGCAACAATTGACTCCAGTATCTAGCCACCATCATCAGCTTTGAGTGGTGGCATCTCCCTCTCGGAGGTGTTTCCCCAGTATGGTTCTAACAACACCACATGGAATGTAGGGTGAATTTTCCACATCATTGGGAGTTCTAGTCAGCACCATCTTTTGTTTCCTCTGACCTTTGATATCTTGAAGGGTGTGTATATCATGTTGTTGAGCTTATGGTATTGCCTCCTGGTTCCGACATGCCTACTCCGCAGCCACCAAACAATTCAACAGTCTGTTTGCATTACTCAGAACCACAGGATACCACTCCACCTGCTGGTGACAAGCAATGACTGTGATTATTCCCAAACCAGGAAAACCTGATTATTCAATACCTAAGGCCTACCGACCTGTAGCTCTTCTTAATTGCCTTGGGAAGATCCTTGAAAAGTTAAAGGCAAACCGACTTGTATATATGGCTGAAAAATACAATCTACTACACAAAGATCAAATAGGGGGACGAAGACAACGTTCTGCTATGGATGCTGCCATGGCACTTCCATATGAAATTGAACAAGGGAAGCATGCAAAAGTAATCACCACTGCCCTCGTTATGGATGTAAGCGGTGCATTGGACAACGTATCCAAATATCGCCTCCTCCAAACCCTACGACAAATGGGCTATCCAATACCAATTCAATTGTGGGTAGAACACTTCTTATCCAACCATACAACAGCACTGGTATTCGAAGGGAGAAAGAAAGACCTCAGTCCTGTCCGAACAGGAATTCCTCAAGGATCACCTACATCACCAATACTTTTCCTCCTGTATCTCAGTCCTCTCTTCTACGAACTCACAACTCACTACCCCTGCTTCTGAACTCCAAGCTACATTGACGATGTTGCCATTGTTGTTCGAAGTAAATCAAAAGTCTGTAATGCATGTTGTCTGGAAGCAGCTACACGAACAGCTTTCATATGGGCCGCAAACAATGCTGTACGATTTGACAACTCAAGGTCAGAGAGAATGCATTTCCACAACAAACGAAACAGCGATACCACAGACGATGAAAGGATTACCCTACTCAATGGCACAACCATTTCTCCTGGCACTAAGGGCATTAGCCTGGACATGGTAAGGTGGATTGGTATTTGGTTTGACAGGAAAATCAACTTCAAATACCATGTTATGCTGAAGGCTGCAAGTGGCAAAAGAGCCCTTGGAGCCCTTAAATCACTAGCCAATACAGAATCAGGATTGACTCCTAGCGCAATCCACCCACTATACAATGCATGTATTATACCTGTTTGCGACTTTGGGGCCGAAGTATGGTGGAAAGGGCAAGCAATGTATCAACAGAAGTTTGAAACCGTTCAGGATACAGCTCTTCGATAAATACTTGGAGCCTGCCATACATCCCCAACAATAGCCATCTGCCCTCCCCCCGGTAGCTGTACGACTTAATTACATGCGAAGAAAATACGCAATTCGAATACTCACATTTCCTGAAATGCACCCAATCCGACAACGTTGCCCATCAACATTCCCTCTATTCTATGAATCTCCTGAGTCCAGTAACACAAGTGGATCCTGGATTTCTTGGGACAGCATGCAACAAAATAATCGCAAATTTGAAACATGTCTCATCGATACGTTATCTACTCTCAGTCCATGGATATCAAACAGCTCGGAGATCGAAATCTATTCGACCACTGCCTGCCCACCATGGATCGAAAGTAGAGTCAAAACACAAATCAGTCCCCTTCCAAAAGAAAAGGAAGCCAAAGCCCACGAGACACAGTATGCAATGTTGAAAAATGATAACCGGAATATTGTTTGTTATACAGATGGATCAATGTGGAAGGAAAACATTGGGGCAGGAACCGTTGTGGAAATGACAGGAGAAGCAGTCATGGAAGCGACCTACTCAATGGGCCATCAACAAGAAGTTTACAATGCCGAATTACTTGGAATTCTTAAAGCTATACAAACATGCTTTCAGATATGTCAACGTAATAACCTCACCAAAAGACACATATGGATCTTCACAGACAATCAAGCCACCATACAACCCCTCAATACTTTGAAATCTGGCTCTGGACAGTCCACTTCCCTGGCACTCTCCAATATCTCTAACAACCTCCATGCACTCAAGACCACTATTACAGTACAATGGGTTCCTGGCGATACAGATATAGCTGGAAACGATCTTGCCGACAAGTTGGCAAAACAGGCCACTCTCGAAAAACCACCTACCTTATATCATACTTCCTTATCCTACAATAAGAGGGTAACCTGAGCAGCAAAAATGCAGGAATGGGGTGAGTGGTGGATGCGACACCCAGCAAAGGGAAAGAACTACGTTGGAACATTCCGCACCAAATCAGACCAGATCTTCACCAGTGGTAACCGCCAGTTTACCTCAACTGTTACACAATTGCGAACAGGCAATGGTTACTTCCGCAGTTACCTATACAAAATACCAACAAACTCTGTTGACTCCCTGCACTGTCCATGTCGCTATGGAGGTCCCCAGTTACCAGAACATTTTCTTTTAAGATGCCCCTTATATTAATGCGAAAGACAAAGAATGTGGAAAGAAATTGGAGTGGTTCACCCCCGATATCTCTGGAAGTATCTCCTATATACCGACAAAGCAATGATACCTTTGAAACATTTTCTGCAAGACACACATATAGCAACACGAAGGTGGTACTTGGGCCAATTCCGCGATGATGAATACTTTGGGCAGGGCAACAATCGTATTGTGGGTCAGGGAACTGTCAACAATGATGTGGAGGAATATCAGAGCGAGAGTGGAGAGGATGACGATGGGCAGGAGGAAGAATTGGAAGGGGAAGGTGTGGTGAGATAGAATGAGCGAAGGAGAAAGGGGAAGGGTAGAGCAGGGTAAACTCCAGGGGGAGAGCACGCATGATATGCAGGACCAGATCGAACGAAACTGATAAATGTTTCACTATTGTACTCTGTGTGTTACAGACCACTATGATTGTTTTTGAATATTTCTTTGTAACTAGAGCAGGGGTGACAGGAGGCTGCAGAGCAGTGCTACCTAGCCAGGGGTTTTTCGTTTTTCCTTTGTTCGGTTTCATCTGTTATGCTTGTTCATGGTTATTTGTTTGTACTTCACCGGCCATAGCCTGCTGGCTGCATGCTGTATGATGAATAAATAAATAAATAAATAAATACCTCCTGGTTCGTATATTACAGCCATCAAGCATAACCAAATTTCCTACCCTGTACTGTTCTGGTGAGCGTTGCTTGCAATTGTAATATTTGGTCATTCTGTCTTTAGACACCTCAAGCTGTTCTTCTAATCACCTGTAGATCTCGACCATGTAATGTGTATATTATATCGAACCTGGATTGTATAACTGTACTTCTATTGGCCAATTTGTGCATACCTCATAGCAATAGTTGGTGTAGAAAGATGTGATCTTTGTCGCTGCATGTTTTGAATTATTAAATGCATTTTCGGCCATGGATAATATATCACTTCAGTTGGATTGTTCGTAATTGCAGTACACATGCAAGAAGTGTTCGATAGTGTGATTGATACGTTCGGTCTGTCCATCGATCTGTTGATGAAAAGCAGTTGACATAGTATGTTCGATTCCGAGGTATTCATATAAGTCGGTGAGGAAGTAGCCTGTGAAGACTGCGTCAGGATATGATACTATATCGAGTGGCATATCGTGATACTTCCAAATGTTATTGAGGAATGACTTTGCGACTGCAGACGATTTTCGCTTGTCCGTCAGGATAAAGTGTGCCATCTTGGTAAACCTGTTAACTACCACCATGATATTCTTGTTACCATTGGACTCCGATAAATTGGTAATGAAGTCAACCGAAATGTAAGTCCATGGTGAGGATGGTAGTTTGAGGGGGTGAAGCAACCCATGCTTTGCGTATCTAGGTAACCTTGTCTGTCAGTACAAATCATACTTGTTGTAGTATTCCCATAGGTTGTCTTCAAGCTCAGGCCAGTAAACATTCCTCGTGATGAGTTCCATGTTACGTTCGTGACTAAAGTGTCCAGCAATGCGTGAGTTGTATTCTTGGTGTAGGATCTCCTTCCGAAAACCCTCAGGTAAACATAATCTTCCTTTTCAATACAACATTCCATCTCCATCAATTAAACCTTCCATCCACATTCCGATCTTTCTCCTGTACTTTCCATAGTATCTTTCGATATTCCTCTTCCTGACCAATTGCCTTTTGGAATTTCTCTTTTACCGATCCAACCAACTGATTTACTAAAAATCCTGCGAAAGAGATTTCTTCCCAATGGTTATCATCAAAGTCCATCGCTCCAACCTCTAACCACTGTTCTGTTCCTAACAAGGTTATCGAAGTTGTACTCCCCTCTCTTAGGGTAAACTCCGGGTACCTTGATAACGTATCGGCTTTAGCATTTGCCACACCTTTTCGATGAACAATCTTAAAATTGTCTTCTTGCAATACTTCTGCCCATTGTGCTTGTCTTCGATTGAGCTGTTGTGTTTTTTTGAAGTATTGAAGGTTTATATGATTGGAAAAGACTGTTGCTGGGGAGGGTAAACTCCAGGGGGAGAACCCGCATGATATGCAGGACCAGGCAGAACGAAACTGACATATGTTTCACTATTGTACGAAGTGTGTTACAGAC
>MU122157.1:0-14288 GCA_014904905.1 Wilcoxina mikolae CBS 423.85 | reverse complement strand
ATTGATGCATTCACCTCGACAACTCCTGTCCATCTCTGCCTTCGACAAATCATCATTTTGACATCTTCGATCGTCTTGGTTTGAACCTCGGGTGAGGTAGAAAGGAACTCGGCTTCGAGACGACGAAATACAACTATGCAGTGACAGTTAGTATTCATAAGCAAATATGATTGAATGTGATCTCACAATGTGTACCTCCACCGGGACCAAACTCAGCTGGTACCTTGTATTCTCTGGTTTTCCATGCTCCAAGGCAATGGTGAATCGCGGTCGCAGCAAGTACAATGAACGTCGAATTGATCATATCGATCATTCTACGGTCTTTCATTTCCAATTGTCTTACTCCTGCAAAGTATGTCTCGTAAAGCAGGTCCACGATTTCGGCCACCACAAAACGATACTTGCAATCCTAAAATGATTGATTAGACGACATATTTCGACATTGTTTAAAAACATACCGTTCTCGTCCGCTCAGGGCATGTGAATCAGTCTCGATCGAGGAGGTGTGTGATTCATTGTTTGACTCCATCCTGGTCCATTGTTCTGAAGTCATACAAGGAATCCACCTTCTCCTTGCACTTATAGACCATTGCCGAGCGTGAGGAGGTAATATTGCTAAGGGCTTTAATATCTTGTCAGACTAAAATCATCGTAGAGAGGATGAAATAAATACCACCGAAATGTATGCACGAGGAGGGTGTAACACCGGGAGCGTCACTCCAGGTTTACCAATACAAGTAGTATCCTTACTACTTTCAGAACTTGCTTGCAATGGAAGTTATGAAGATTCGCTCAGGATGTGAAAGTCACTAATAGATAAGATTCAAGAGAAAGATGTTTGGCTTTCCAATGCATATATTGTTAAGGCTTGTTCTCCTCGTCAAGAAGCTTGCCCTTCTACCCTCAAAGATTCTAGAGGTCTTTATACCTCTATCCTCTCGCTCTAACAATTACTTCTATCTATGCTTTTCTCATGAGCTCCTCTACCTAACCTTTGCTTCGCTCCAATACCCTTCCTGTCTCCTCAGCGCTCTTTCGGATCTTCCGCATCTTTCCATTCAGATCTCGAACTCAGACAAATAGAACTCCTACTGACATCAGTCTTTCGGACTTCTATGGTCCAGACCTATCGTATCCTTTCGATCTGTTTGCTTCCAGGCGAATGGTATCCCTTCGATCGTGAGGGACATAGAGGCTTCATTTGCTACGCTGCAAATGCAGGTGCTTTCGTATCTGCAACCTCTCAGCTGTCTTCGCACTATCGATGGCATGAGCTGACGAGGCATCACCCCAATAACCACTTCTAACTTCTTATCAGTGGTGTGGTTGACTGCATGACAGCTCATCTGATTTCGTTGGGCACGAGTGATATTCTGTGTAGTGTCGATGACGTCCAGGAATGGTGCTTGTACTATTCCGATGCGGCTATCATCGAGTGATCGTAGGTGACCCCGCTCTGATAGCCTTTGGTGGTGTACAGCTTGTGAGGTGTAATAGAGGGTCGGTGTTTCTCATAGCTGGATCGACTTTTGTGACATAATAATACCACCACGAGTGGATCTGGGCGGTCTTGACAGCATTAGTGGCGAAAGGGTTATTGAACATTGCATATCTGCCGGTGATGGGCTTCACTTCAGCAAGAACCCATGATTCGACACCGGAAAGCATCTGTTGGATACCATATTCTGCTCCAACTATTTGTCCTGTCACCTCATCAATAGGTTCCACTCCTCCCAAAGTTCTTTCAAGACCACATAGTGCTCACCCCTTTCCTTACGTGTCATGCGCTGTAATAATGATTAGAATACGAAAATCGTCGTCTCATTATCAGAGTCCATACCTTCTTGCAAGAAATCTCAGGAGTCTTTGGCTCCTCCACTTAATCGTCATCGATTTCAATATGAACCTCTGGTTGACTCGGGGCGTGAGGTTGGGTGCAAGGAGGAGTTAGTGGGCGAAGAGCAGAGTGCTTGCTAGTACATCTTTGAGAGGAGAATTGTGCATTTTCGTCGTACAGGCGGCGATAATCGTACGGATCAGGAATTTCTGAGAGCTCGTTATCGGCATCATCGTCCTGTCTGGATGGTCGATGATTTAAATTGGATGGAGGTGGAGAATGCTTGCACCTACGAGTCATTTGATTGGAAAGGAGTGTGTAATAATGAAAGAATAAATGAAATATAAAGAGCGTAGATTAAATCAGATACAGAGTGTATGAAAACTGTAAAAGATAAGACGATAATAGTCGTCGGATGGACATTCTTTATCGTAGATCAACCAAAATAGTGGACGGAGGTACCCGTCCAACTAACCTCCTGACATTGGCCGCTCTCGTCAGAACACGTACCATCGTTTGAAAAGAGGTTAGTGTACTGAATTTTCATTCGTCTAAAAAGCGAAAATCGTCATCAGGAATATTGGGCTGCATACCGCTGACCAGATTAGAGTTGAAACACCGAGAGCACCGGAGTGTAGTGTATGTTTACGATATAGGCAATGGAGCATAGTGTACATTTATGGTATAGACCACGGAATTTGTCGTTTCGACAACCAAAATTAGATTTGAAAAGTGCATTAGTGTTTGAGCACATCGGTAAGGTAGCTTGAAATAGCAATCATCGTATGAACCTCAATTAGCGTCTGAAATCCCATTGGGTGTAGTGCAGACACTAAATCACAGACACCAAAAATTGATATATCTTGGAGCATTTAAGCTTACAATTGAAAATGTCGAGGTGACAACGAATATCGTAATTCAAACTACACAAACACCGCATAAAAAAACCTATTCCATTGCTACCCAATTACCCCAAAATAAACCCTAGCAAAAACCAAACCAAACAAAAAGTAAACAAATCCCAAGCAAAAACCAAGCAACTTATAACCCGAGCGAAATCCCATTCCCAGTCAAATCCAAGAGCAAATTGCCAACGACGATTTCCATCGTCTTAGGTTTTCTTTGGCTTTTCATTAGGCTTCAGATGGGCCTCCAAATCTGGAGATGGAGGGTTGACCAAATACTTATGGTCGCGCAGGCAATTGACGCTTTCCTCCTCCGGATCCAGGGGTAAATAGTTGTCACTCCAAATGTCGCGGCCCCTGTTCTGAATAATTGTCAAATATCATTTTTGACGAATAAGCCTCCTGTGGATAAGTTTATCCCTGGGCACGAGATTTGCTAGGGACGATGGAAGGCTGCCAGGTCTGGGTCTGAAAGATGCCAATTTGTTGTCGGATTCTTCGCCCATATTGTCGATCATCTCTTCCCTCTAAGGAAGGATTTCGTCGAGTGGTAGGAATAACCTTTTCGCAATCATTGGAGTATTCGGAACCTCGTCGTTTCGCAGTAGAACGCAATAAAGTGTACGGACTTCCAAATTGGTCGTCGATCGAAGCCATACAAGTGTTGTATTTTCGTTAAATATGAGAGCTACATCTCCAACTCACAGTCCTTCATCGTCGTCCGGCTCACATCTGACGCACCACAATTCCCGGATTCTCCTTGAGGGATCAGGCATCCCTTCATTCACCGTCTTTACAACGGCCAATATTGTAGCCTTGATGACGCTCGTAAGCACTGTGAACAACGAAAGGTCAACCTTATTGGGCCGTTGCTATCGGAAGTTCTTTTCTCTATCGCATTTCTGTGCCGTGACGGGATCGACGTATACAATGGTATAATTGAACACTTCCTCATCAGGAGGGATTACTGGATGTCGATGCTTGATTTGCATTATGTCCTTATTACCATCTAATTTTGTCAGCTTTGAAAAAGTGATCATGACGACGCAAAACGTACCTGATTCGAAGTTTCGCTTTCTCTTTGGTGTAATCTCCACTGGCGATCTGCCCTTCCTCCTCCTGATGGCCATTTCTGCAAGGTCGTCAATGGCGACTTTGCATTTTCTTCTATCGACATTATTGGCACTAGGATTCGCTTCCCATCGACAAAATCACGCTCTCTGACCAGCCAAATCGGAGATTGAATTGATGTATTGTTTGATCATGCCGTCCTATTCATCTTTGCTTGCATCCTTTTTGCCGCGGATACCAAGGCTCGAAGCGATGCTAAAAATCGACTCTCTGATGCGATTGGCCTTCTTGCGTGTTGTTCCCTTCTCTTCGTAGAGCCCCAATTCTTCCAATATCCAATTAGATTCCCCGATATCCTTTTCCGCGGCCCATACTTTGAGCTGTTGAATTGGCATCTAGACAAAGTTAGTATGTCCAACAATGAAGTTCATCGTTCGAACAGGGCAAAAGAATTGACGTTGAGAATGGGTACTAAATTTATACGAAACAATAGAGATAGGTTTCGAGGGTTGCATAGATGGAATTGAATGTCGGCGATATCAACTTGAAATGAGATTAAGGTAAAGATGATATGGAGGAATAAGGAGGAAAAGGTGATGAGAAGCAGAATGGAGGGCGAGCGAAAGATGGGAGTATTATATAGTTCTCCCCGGTCATCCCATAGTAATTGAGCTGACTAGGTGATGTTGACTTCCTGAATCCGGATCTGTGGTGGCAAAGAATTAAGGCATTTCCATGTTCAAATGCCAATTTCGATGTGACAAACTTTCAAATTGGTGTCTCGTCGACGAATATCTAATTGTTAGACATCTACCTCCCTACCATACATCCCGCAATGATTCTGCTCCGCCATGACGTAGAACCGACTCGGTCAAGTCGAAACCCATTTGTCACGAGTTCAGGTCAGGTACGAAATGCTGTATCCAGGGGACAGTTACCTACCATGGGACCGCCAAGTCTAGTATCGAGGAGATCGTCGCGATGCGCAGAATCGACGTCTATCATTTGCAAAGTATTTCTACTGATTCCCAAGTTGCGATAACTATAGGACAATTGATGATTGTACTCGGCAGGTGAGGATGAAGCCAAAGTGTGATAGGACCCCTTTCCCCGAAAAAGGAAACATGAGGTTAGAGGTTTTACCGAATATCTCTGCCCAAAATCAGCACTTATTTTCTATACTATACATTTCGTCTTTGCGACGACGAAAATATATATCTAATGAGTTCGATTAATTGTACACTTTGCCATTATTGCAATAAAGTTTACCATTACACTGGTACATATATCAATCACCTTCGACGTTACCATTCAGAGAGGGTAAATTATGTGACTCTGGAGCAGATACCAGATGAAGGATACACAATTACCACCGATAATGATATTCTACTTCCAAAATATATTTCTCTATGTCAAAATGACCCGTTTCAACTTTCGGACGACGATTCTTCAAGTGAGGACGATAATAATTGCTATACGGATCCACTACAGCTGACTTTCAAGTTGAATGAACTACAATCGATGACATTGGACTCGTGTGAAGCCGGAAAGGCAATAGATGGTGATTTTGACATTTTCAACGACGACATCAACCAATGGGCACCTTTTTCTTGTGAGCAAGAATATCGTTTGGCACACTGGTGTGTCAAGCACAAACTGAGTAGGGTTGCCATCGATGAGCTGATGAAGCTTTAGGGGGTAAATACAAACTTCACATCTGCATATACTCTGTATACTAAAATCGATGAAATGACCTATACACTTGGAATTGACTCATAGAAAACTGGTAAAGTCAGTTATACAGGTCCTGTCAATTCAGAAGCGCTACGCGACGATGGAAAGACGTGTTTTTACTATCGAGACCCTGTTGACTGCATCGAATTTCTACTCCAACAATCTGCATTTAAAGAGCATATGATATATACACCGATTAAGGGTTATAATGAATTGGGGGAGAGAGTATACTCTGAAGTTCACACATGCAATTGGTGGTGGAATGAGCAGGTATGAGTTTTTATTTCGTCGACGCGTCGTCATATTTAAATGTTCTTCATAGTTGAAAAAGCCTGTTGGCTCCACTATTGTTTTGATCTTTTGCAGCTCTGATCAAACGCATTTGACCAACTATTCTGGCGATGACAAGGCATGGCCGATCTATCTCAGTCTTGGAAATATAAATTCGACGATTTGATCAAAGCCCTCGAGCCTTGCCAGTGTCGTCGCCCTGCTTCCAGTACCTCCGAAGTATCATCTCCGTGGTCGCCGAAAAACAGCCGCCATCAAAGAGCAACAAGAATATAATCGGGAAGTGCTTAGACGGGTTTTTGAGATTATTGTTCGTCCTCTCGACACTGTTTTCGAGAAAGGAAAACCCATGCTCTTTGCTGACGGAAAAATACGACAATGCTTTCCAATCATCGGTACTTGGATGGCCGATTACTTTGAAAATATTCATCTCCATGCAATTAAACAGCCTGGTTGACCGGTGTGTGCAGCCCCGAAATCGTCGTTTGGAGAGGGCAATCAATCTACCTGGCTACACCGTGATTATCGACTATATTTCCGAAAGATGATTCAAGCCACACGATTCGATAATCAAAACCAAAACCATGAATGTAATTATTTCATGGAAAGAGGTGTAGCGACGATGGAAGGTATCTTTTGGAATATGAAATGAGTTTCTTTGCATACATTGATCGTGCCTGATATTTTACACACTATCTATCTCGGTATTCTGAAGCATTTGATGGAGTGCATAGTGCCATTTTTGGAGTTTCACAAACGAATTGACCGATTCAGTGATCTTTGGGCAATAATGTCTCATTATCCAGGATTAGCACGATTCAAGAAGCCCTACACAGCCGTAACACAATGGAGTGGCAAAGAGATGAAAGCATTAGGCCATGTTATTGTTCCCATTGTCGCGACGATACTTTTCGATCCTTCTTCGGAGCAGCAAGGTCCATTCAAATCTACCATGTTCTGTGTCAAAAACCTCATCTACTTTCACCTCATGACTCAGTATCACAACCATACCGATGCGACAATCAAATATATGGAAGACTATCTCAGTGAATTTCATCATCACAAAGATGTCTTTAGTTGATTTCGTGCCAAAAAGTCAACCAAGAAGGTTGCCGAAGCTCTGCGAAAGCAGCTCGCCATCGTTATGCAACATGAGCGTGAGAATGATCCTACATCGTCACGTCTTTCCGCAGCGGCAAAACATGATCGCATCGATGAAGACAAAATTCAAATCAATTCACAAATAGCTTCGCACTTGAGTGATGAGTCTGACTGCAACTTTGTCAAGATGCATCTGTTGAACCACTTTTCAGATCACATATATCAGCTAGGGAAATTATCAAATATAAGCTCTGAACTACCGGAAAGGTAGATGATGGACTTGAAAGATGCGTACCGACAATCAAACCGCCATGAGCGATCTTCCCAGATTTTGCGCACGAACGTCCAGAACGAGGTGTTCCAATTCAAAGATCTAAATCTCAATGTCAAAAAACGTCGTCATGAAAACCAAAATCTATTTCCCAGATCTTCAGCAATTCGAATGATGAAATATCACTGGCCAGGACTCAAGACTCTAGCAGACCTCTCATTCTGGTGTGGAATGCCAAAAGGGGAACTTCAAAATTACATCGCATGGTGTTTCAAAAGATAAGGTAACTACACCGGATATGTCGATAATGACGAAGAATCTTGTCATCTACAAAACACAACATACTGTCATTATGATTCCGTAGCCATTCCAGTGACATCATTTCAAGGTGACAAGCAGACGATTTACATTGTACGATGCACTGGAACCAACCAATGGAGGAAGCATAAGCCTCCCTGAAATGATACAGTTTTACTCTGGGATGGAACGCAGGGACAGTTCAAGTCGACTAGAGGATGAATTCCAGCGAGATTATGATGTCTTTTCGTCATTGAGGATATGGAATCAAATCAACTATCACTTTTGGCCCTTGTCACCACAATGGTTGCAGGCCCAATGCGCGAGGTTCTGGGGATGGTGATTGTTGAGCAGCGAGATCAGACACCTACATTACCTTTGGAGGACGGTAGTTATCGTCAAAAACACCATTTTGGCGTTGGATCGATGTATGTCATACCTTTACACATGATTCAGTGTGCAGCCCATATGCTTCCATTTTCTTCTGATCCAGATAATAGTCGTTGGTTTTTAAATAATACTATTGACTTAGATGCGTTCAATGTATTGTATGAGTAGATACGATACTTGAAATCGTCGATGCGCATATTGTATAAGTCGATCACTTTTATACGTGTATGAAATTTGTATATTAGTAAATATTAGACATAGCAGTGCGAAATGTGCAGCTCTGACGACGAAATATGGTATCGCGTACAATAATATGTGATATTATCATGAGATCAGGATAAGTGGGAACAAAATCTTAAGCGAGAACCTTAAAAATTGACAATGAGTGTTGTTACGTGAGTTGCCAACTTGGCGATGACTATTTGAAATGCTTGGAGTATGAATTTTGTATGGTGAGGGTGGCAGCACAGGGTCAAGTTTCAGTAATGCTTAGAACGTTCAGAACGGTATCTACCGTACCATACTGTCTCGATAATCAAATTTGTTTTTGCTGATGATAACTTTGCTTGCATCCATATCTTGGCTGGACGCAAGCAACTTGAAGGACTCTCGGTGGCAACACTGCTCTGGGCATTGTAATGATGATGCTATGCATGGCATATTGTCTATTTACATCTCTAACATCTTACAGTTCTAACACCTTACAGTTCTAAACACCGTTTATACCCTCTTTACCCCTGTATTCAACTCATCCTCCAGCATATAATAAATATCGTTCCAGGTCTCTAGGTCTATATGACTATTGACTATGTATCCTTTATTCTCCGACTTCAACGAAATGGGCTCCTCTGGAATTAAGTGGGCTGCACCCACAATATTTCCTGCAATAATAACTGCGTATGCACCTCTAGAAGATGGTTTCACTACTCTGACCAGCTGTGACGCACTTTCTGGCATTCTACCGTTGGCAGGCTTCGTCACTTCAACGTATGCAAGCCAAAAGGTATTCGTGCCGCGCGAATGGATGACTTACAGCTTGAATACACGAATCATACGGTACGGTATGCGTCCCTGCAGTTCCTTGTGAGACTCCTTACGTTGTAAAGTTTGAACCCATACCCAGTCATGGCAGACTGCCCCAGAATACCATCATTTATCTCCAGTACATCTGAGCTTCTGAATGATGCTCTCGTCATGCATGTTGTGTAATTCTAGCTCTAATCCATGGTAAATTGCGGCAGCGCTGCTTAAGAGATCATCCGAATCTCTATTAACCTGCTTGGAGTATCAGAAATGATGGGTGGCATAGTACAGACCATTTCGAAGGACATCGTCACTGATTGTTTTCAAGAGACCTTGAAAGTCTTTGACTTTCTCTTTTCCTTTGTGCTGCTGTGGAGATATGAACCTCAATAAACGACGTCTACTGGAAGTGGTTGCTTTCGCGGTCACTTCCGCAGTCACTTCCGCGGTCACTTCCATCGTCTGTGGACCAGCTCGATTACAGTTCCATGCATCACGATTGGCCATTCTGACATCGAATGCATCACTCCAAAGGTCGTAGTTGATTATCTGAGTATAGTAATCACCCGTCTTGTTGGAGGCATTAAATCCGCCCCTAATCTGCTTCCGGTGAGAACTTTCTCAGATCTCTATCGACCACTGTTTAAGCGAACTGTACCGTTGTATCTGGTCTTGGAAGTGCTGCATGAGATGTATCTTGGGAAAGTTGAAATTGCTATCCTCTTCAATGTATTTGGCCATTTCTGCATCGATAATACCTTTCCAGCCATCGCAAATGCACTGTTGAAAGGCCGCCATTTTCTTCTTATTTTTCTCGGAATTCAACTCAGCATCCCGCTCGGCATACAATTCTGTACGTTTCTCTTTGACCGCTGCTATCAGTCATTTCCCAGCCATGAATTGTTGAAACACATCCTTTGAATCGTGAAAGTGACATAGAGTATTGTCAATGAGGTCTAGCATTTCATCATCGTGAGAGTCACACTGGCAAAAGAAATAGAACTCAATAAGAGAGCGAGAGCACTCAGCTGCACAATCAAAAACACTGTGCTGAAAGGGGCTTGGGTCACGCAGAGCATTGCGTACGACACCCACAAGGAATCGTGTCATCGTCTTGATTTCTCCTCCGTTCCAATGCGAAACCTCCTCATATGCACATCTGGGCTTTATCATATCAAGGTATGCAGGCACCGAGAGCCAAATATCATTGAACTTGTCAAGCCGCTTATGCTGCTTGAGAAATTCGTGAAGCCATGTCAGGAGGTGCTTCAACATCCCAATTTGCATCGTGTGGAGTAGATCAGGCTTGGGAAGATTGCTTGTAACGCAATCGAGATACTATAAGATGTTGAAACCTTGATTGACATTGTGGCGTTTGAGATTGGCGATGCTTGAGGGTATATTTGAATCTGACAGTATATGATTGATATTATGATCTCGGAGGGTGTGTCGCTCATGTCGGTGGCAGGATAGATTACCCATTTCCTGCAATTTGTATTCGCACTAGTAGCATATACCATTCTTGATGTTGTAATGGTCACAGTGCTCGGAGTAATCAGCCATCCATGCAGCCAGTGTCGAATAACAATACCTGACGTTGCCATCGGCACAGCAGGCATAGAAGGTGCGGGTCTCCGAGTCGGAATTGAGTAGGGGTTGCAATACATGCTGCAGCACGTTCTAAGTGACCATTCGGTTATGCTCCCTCTGAGCATTTCTTCTTTTGAGGGTGATATCGTGCATCTTGACTGGAATGGGCAAAAGGGCGACCAACAACATGCTGTGCATTGTGTGCTTCATCCGTGCGGCTGCAAATAGGTTGCCGATCATCATATATATCGGCCATGCCTTCTTGTTGCCAGAAAAGTTCGTAAGGTGGGTGCCATCAGACATGAATATCATTGTCACCAACGTGTCACTGACTGGTACTGTTGTCTACACAAATATGGGCATGTAAAGGGTATAGAGCATTGTAAAGGGTATAAGAAGGAGGGTATAAGAAGGAAGCTTACCTGCTTATCCCACCACCAGTCTCCAGTATGCATCTCATTGTAAACATGGTACCCAGCATTATTGAAGTATCATTTCGGAGTGTACGTAAGATGTTCCTCGTATGCTGGCTGCCGGAGTAGCCATTTTGCACAATTTATAAGATCACGGTGCCAAAACTCAATTGCATCCGGATACTGCGCATTCTATGCCATCTGCAATGTAGCTTTCTTCCAGGAGTCATGGCCAAGTCCGTCCTCCATCGCATTGATTTTCTGGTGGAGGTGGTAATTCGATTTCAGAGAATCACGCACACATTCTTTAAGGCCGCAGTTGCTCTTCAGGAAGTCATCGATGACATTGGCGGGAAGACCTTTCGATGTGACCAGCTCAGCAAAATTGTACTCCTCCTCACTCTCGAATTGATGGAAGGGGTTGTATAAGCACTGCTCAATATTGTGCTCAGCATTGTACTCATCGTCGGTTGGAACGTAAGTGACAGGGCCTTCCATATCGGGATATGAAAAGCTTTTTGTATTTGAGTCAAATTCGGATGGTTCTGGAGAAGGTGACATGTGCAATGGAGGAAACGCGTCAGGATTGTCAACGTGGTCATGGTTGTCATGAAAACTATGGTTGGCATGAAAACCACTGTGAGAATCGTCGATGCATCGCTGAGAGTTTTTTCGAACGCATTCCGGAGACTTGGGGTCTGCCTTCGTCTTAAGAAATTGGGCACGATATCGAGGATAGTTGCTGTGGATGTGTTTGTAGAGCCACAGGTCAGACTTGTAAGGTTTCAAGCAAACAGGGCAGAAACGATTCGGAGTTCATATGGGAGGCATGGTGCGCATCATGTAGACAATTCTGAGGGCTGTGTATACTGTTGATAGAATATTATGAGTGATGCCAAGCAGGGATAATGGAGCCGCATGGCATACAAAACTCACAGAGCCGTATATAAAATGTCAAGACCCTGAAATATCGTGTAGACCGAGTTTGTCATGATGTAGCCACGTTCAGAGCCTAATGTGACCCTAATAGCTAGGCAAATACAAGCAAGTCCATGGAATTGCTTGTTTGCTTGATTTTTTGAAGTTTGGCTGGGCGGATGATATGAAACGCGGACGAAAACATGTGATATCAATCATTTCGTGTGCCAAGACACGTGTTCAGAGTTCATAATACCACCGCACAGTATCTATTGGTGGTGCCTGGAGAGGCCTATATACTGCCAGAGATGCCGGTGACACTTCTGGAACTTCATATGGCAGGTTCCAACTGTTTGTGACACCACACTGCATCATTATGTTGCAACTTGATGTCACTGCCATATGATAGGAACCCAAACTGACAGACTTCGACGCTTTGACCTAGAATTCGCATGACAAGTGTGTCTCACGCTCAAGAAGTGGTTCAAACAACTCTCAGAGTCGTATAAAACATAAGGTGCATCGTTCAGGCTGGAAGGGAAGTACCGATAACGGCTCACACCCAGGAAAGCTCCTTTTCAAGTATGATGTTTGATATTACCAACAGTTTTTGATATCACCAACAGTTTCAACTCTTTTGCGAGCCGCTCCACACTATTCCAAGCATCTTGATAGCCCATTCTGCAATGTATATATACTGCCGTACACTCCCTCCATTTCAATTCTTCTCCATCATCTCTATCTACTCCATCTTTACCCATTTACCACTCTCATCGTCGTTTTCAGACACATTAACCCTAACCCTGACGGACCCCTCATACACCTCATTTACAGCTCAGATCGTTGCAATGCCACCCAAAAAGATCCCTTCTACCCCCTTCAAAACCGATGCAATTAAGAACACTCTCCACCTCGATGGTTTCGCGAAGCAGTTCATGGCCGAGCACATTCAGGGTCTTATTCGGATGTATGCCATCCACAGTGTCAAGGATGATGGTGCGATTGACTTGATGTATGATATCCTTTTATTGGATCCAGTCACTACAAAGCACTTTGCACAGTTTCAGGGCATGTGGAAGTATCAGGCATCGACTCAACCACGATATACGAAATAGTGGAGTGGGTTCCAGGCATTTCTGAGAGACTGTTTCGATAAAACTCAGGTGCAGATGAACCGATATCACAAAGAAAACCCACCTTTACCTACCGACACCGATACCGACCCTGACTCTGACAACTCTGACAACTGCGACAACTCCACATGTGGTGAAGGCGATGTCAAGAAAGGCACCTGGTATTCCGGAACTCCGAAGCTGCAGCCACCATCCCCCAAATATGCAACACCACTGACAATCATTGCTTCTGCCCTCCAGAAGAAATGGAAACTTGATGACATCTCCACCAATACCCTCCCAACGAGACCAACACCTATATACCCCTTCAGGATTTGCATCGTCGACTCTGAAAGCTACGGCCCCGAATGCTATGACTATTGGGACGACATATTCGTTCACTACACTGCAAATAGATGGCATCTCACACAAGTCGAGAAGCTCACCACAAAGGCTGTACACCGTGCTGTGGGTCGCCTATGTCCTGCTACAGATATCAGCTGCATACTTGGGTATCTAGTCATGCCGGGTGAAACCTCTTTGCAGCTGTGCAATGCGACTCAACTCAATGGCAACGACTTTGTGGGGACCTTCTTTTCCGTTACAGCTTACAACCCTCTCATCGTTGTAGCTGTTCTGAAGGCAATTATTGTTGCGCCTCTACGGATTGCAAGAGCTACTCCACCACCACCAACACCACCACCACCACGATCGTCTCCCCCGGTAACACTGGGGTCCTCTGAACTGGTCGAGAGCCCGATACCTGCTCCCAGATTATTTGCAATAAACAACTCGGCAATAAACAATTCGGCAATAAACAACTCGGCAATAAACAACTCGGTGATGACACAAGTGGAGGTGACTGATACTCACCATGTCAAGTGTACCTCTCTCCAAGATGTATCATCGTCTGTGCTGCAGGAGTCAATGAGTACCAGAGTTGCTTATTTATTTATTTATTTATTCATTATACAGCATGCAGCCTACAGGCTATAGCCGGTGAGGTACAAACAAATAACCAAGAACAAGCATAACAAATGAAACTGAACAAAGGAAAAACGAAAAACCCCTGGCTAGGTAGTACCGCTCTGCAGCCTCCTGTCACCCCTGCTCTAGTTACAAAGAAATATTCAAAAACTATCATAGTGGTCTGTAACACACATAGTACAATAGTGAAACATTTGTCAGTTTCGTTCGATCTGGTCCTGCATATCATGCGTGCTCTCCCCCTGGAGTTTACCCTGCTCTACCCTTCCCCTTTCTCCTTCGCTCATTCTATCTCACCACACCTTCCCCTTCCAATTCTTCCTCCTGCCCATCGTCATCCTCTCCACT
>MU122156.1:442696-484875 GCA_014904905.1 Wilcoxina mikolae CBS 423.85 | reverse complement strand
CCGCCAGCTAAGTGTCGTGACTATCGCTGTTCGATCGAGAAGGTGCACTGCCCTCGCGCGGGTTAATCATTCCGCTTTGTCTGGGCTCGGTATTGGATATGCGTAGTTTTGTCGCTCAGAGGATAGGATAGCTGCGGGTGTAATGTTGACCATCCATAGTGACAGGTGGCCAACCGCAGATTGCCATGGATATCCTCCGTACCTCGTGCACCTGCTAAGGGACAACCCCTAACAGCAAAGCGGAATAATTAACTCGCGCGTGGGCAGTACACCTTCTCGATCGAACAGCGATAGTCACGACACCTAGCTGGCAGATTCATCAGGTCCGTCCACTTAGGGTGGTATGCTACTATATGCCTAGGCCCCCGATAGTTAGGGACGTCATGAGTTGATGAAGCATGATCATGCCATTGCGGGGGCTTTCGGGTCAGCCGTGCATGATCGTTTCGACCAGAATTACTTTACCTTATCAGCAATATGGGACAGCCGGCTAGAGCGGGGTACGCCTCTATACTCTCCGGCAGGTACACGTCAGAGCTTGAGAAGAGGGACTTTACTATGGGGATAACTATACAGTCTAGGGACTCCATATGTTAACTGCGCCCCGGTAGTTCAATCTACCTGTTGAGAGCTTGTGTGTGGGTCGACTTCCCGAGTAACGGCAGATCACAGGTGGTCTGGTCCGACATAAGCTGCAGCCCTGCAATGGGAGTAAAAGCCAGCGAGATTGGAGGTGCGATACGTGGCATAGCAGTGGCTGGTCGCCGATGTAAGTCTATGAGGGTAAACATATCCCTGCAACCCACTATCCGATTTAACATTGAGTCGAGAGATCTAAGAGGAAGTGATGGTTCGATGAACGCGTCAGCGATCGTTGCCGAAACCTGTTTTCTGCGTAAGTATACAGACCAGAAGGAAAAGCAAACGGGCCAAGTGGCTACGTGGCAAAACCTGGCGGCATGAGGATAACCTATAGGGATGCCTCGCACTTTGGAAAGTGCCGAACGTCAAACGGAAAAGTAGCGCAACCTACCGAGATCGAGTAACCAGCCTAACGATCGGAGGCCATAGCAACCTTAGTACAAAACGCCGAAATCATAGAGAGTATACGAGTAACTCGCTCTATAAAAGAACCACCTTTGCACCCGCAAAGTAAAACATCAAGCTCTAGCAGCAATCCACAGTCAGAACGCACTAGCGGACAAGACACTAAAATATTATTGTTGTTTTCTACTTCAAGAATATTTATCTTTTCAATATACTTTATGAATTTTCGAGATCTCGATTCTATTGTGCTTTACGCTCACACGCTTTACGAACGAACTATTACTCCAGCCGACTTTAGGTTTGCGAGTATCTTTATTCATACATACGATATCGAATATGAATATTTCCATTGGTTCTACACTCGTGAACTTCCCTCCGAATATCATAACCTCCCGATTGAGGACTACGAGATTCATTCCGACTACGACGACTCTGAAGACTATCTTCAGGATACCTACGATTTCTAAGGAGGTAGGTGGCCATACTTTAGTAATAAGTATCCCCGTAACAACAACCACCGTCCCAACTGCGTTAGAAGCACGGTGTTTTTGACACCATAGTTTCTTCCTATACTGTATTGAGAAGTTAGTGTGAACCACGGGGTCAAAACGGGAACGGGATCCTGCGGCAATCCCCATCCCGAGTTTGGGGTCCTCGGGATATTTGGGCTCGCGGTGATTTGACACGAGAATGGCCGCAGCGTGAGATCTCCAGCACCGATCTTAGATTGGAAACTCAGACGTGAAAGATCTGCCTCTGGGGCAGACGGTAAATTAAAAATCGTGGCAATCGCCCAAGAACTGAGGTCGTGGTGGGCGTCGGCGCGGGCGGGCCCCGAAAACGTGACCGCTTGTGAGGAAGGGTCCCCGATCCCAAATCAAAACCACCCCTGCAACTCCATGAGTTTTCAATTGGGAGAGACAAGTCTGCGGGCAATCTTGGTGCTAATACCCATGGCTATCGATTGCAAGTGTCTCCGCCTCATTCGGAGTTAATTTGCAAAAGTTAGCCTCGAAATCGTGGTTACTGGATAAACCCCTAGCTCCAACACAGGTAGAGGAGGGAGAATCCAGATGAGAGCTCAACCAAGAATACCCACAACGGGCAGTAGACATCTAGAATATGCTCCTCGACGCGGCGCATCTTTCTGTAGTGTCCACGCTCGAAACCGAGTTGATTTGGTGGAGAAACCGGGGGGGGGGTAGGTGCGGAGCGCCGCGATCATGAGACATCACTCATTTGTTCAGAAGCCCGCTACCCCCCTGTTTCTCCACGAGTTTTTATCCAAATGACACGCTGCGAATTGTGAGAGTACTAACTACGTGCCTTGAAAGCGTACGCCGCGGTCTTGGCGCGACCCGGGTGGTCACAAAAAAAAACGTGATGGATCCTGGGAGTGCGGATAGGCAGGAGCAGGGTTGAGACTTGAATGTATAGACTACTCGAATCCCTTGGCATTTTTGGCGGTTACTAAGCACGTTAACCCAGCAACCTCTAAAGCAAGGCATACTTAGAACGTACAACCACCCGCTATGATGGTGCAAACCATGATTGTGCAAACCAATACCACATCACCGCGCTCGAAAAAGTCGCGACGAAAAAGAGGCCCGAAAAATGGGTACAGAGACCCGTTTTACGATGCGAAGTACCTTCAAATGGGTCCGTTTTCGTCAAGACATCGTTAGGTAGAGTTGGTGCGGTTGTGGATGGAAGGGAGGTTAATTACCAAGGCATGTTTGTGGTATGTATCATGTAGACTATATAATGCCCATCATCTCTTGCGCTGCAAAACTTTTGGGGTTATTACGGTGTATCAGACGAACTACTCTACTAGAATTCAGCCTGCCGGGAAAAGAGATGCCAATGAATGCGGACGAGTGATTCTTTGTGGATGTAGGTTTAGGATTGGAATATCAATTGCTGCGCAGGATTTTTTATCACATCTGCTCTAGTCGAGGGAATTGCTTGCAGAACGGCGGAGTAAAGACGCTAGTTGATTCAGTGCACTCCATATGGTCGTGGTTGCTGTAGAGGGTTTGCAGACAGCTTCCCAGTAGAGTAAATTGTGAGAACTGCGTCCTCAATCTCTGTGGATGAGTATCCCCGACCGGCGGGCATACAATTATAGTAGGTTTTGAAGCCCGTTATCTAGAATATTTCCGATATTGTAGATAGCTATCTAAAAGCCCTCTTCATCCGCCCCAATACAGAGCTACCACTTCCTTCGAGGCTCAACTGTCGACATGGGTTGCAATTGGGTTGTACTGTGTCTCGTTACATGAATTCCCACGTTCCTTGGGCTGGCAGTATCATACGGCCTTTATATATGGCTGCGGACAGCGGGACGAAGGTTCGGGGGGTTAGGGTTGAGGATATGATTGTGTCATGGAGGAGGTGGGTGCTGAGAATGAAGGCGGTGAGAGGGGCACATGATTGATCGGGTCCCGGGCCTAGTTGACTTTAGTACCTTCAGTGTTGTTTGCCCTTCTCACTCGCCGTACCGTCAGTTCCTCCCATTACTCCGTACATGTATTGTGAATGGTTGGATTACAGAAGCTTCGTGGAACGCTTGTTACTCACTAAAGCTTTCGTGGATTATACAGAGGAATTCGCAATAAATTCCCAATGCCTTCCGGATCCTGGACGCCTTTTCTGGATGAAAGCCATTTACGAGAGCTACTAATTGTCTTGCTTTAAGTATATCTCTCTCGACGTGTCTCGCTTCTCTCGTCATGGAAGCGGAGATTCCGATCGTTCTGATTTACAGTTGGCCACCCTTTTTAGCCTGTCACGCTCTGTTTTGCATAATCTGGATTTAAGTAAAGGTGGTGTCAATTCCACTCTCACCGCCATTCTCCGCTTTGCTCTTTTTCAATTCCTCCCTCAGATGTAGCTTTTAAAGTCTGGAGCACAAATAATGTTGATCCGATGTACCCCAGGCTGGGCATGTGGATTGAGTAGCGGCGAAGTACTATGGGTGCTGCCGAGGTTCTTCACGGGACACCGAAATCACACAAAAAATCTCGTTTGTGGTGGCCAAAAGTTACTCGCATACGGGGAGCATTTCACCACTCTCACTCCGACACAACCCTCACGCACAACTTATCGACGGGCGCAACCTCCAGGAAAACAAAAAAAAAAAAGCGAGGGAAGGAAAAAAATCTTTTCCAGCCAGTTGAAGTCGCAGGTTATTTTCTATTTCCCACACTAGCGACAGCAGCAGCACAGCAACCCAACCACTCACAATCCATCCCTGATGTCGCAGGCCTCACCTCCTAAACCTTGGGAACGAAACAGTGCCGCCGCCGCCGCTACCACTGCTACGTGTAAACAAATCTTCTCTTTCCCTCTCTGCTTCCTACCTTCTCTTACTCACGTAAAAGTTTTGACAGCTACCCTCTCGCCTCCTAATATCCCCACAGCAGCTCTGCCACCTACAATGTCAACACCATCTAGTGCGGCTCCAACCACTTCAACCGCGGCCACCTCATCTACTACTTCTTCTCCGCCTGCCGTCCCACAGCGACCTGCTAGCCTTTCAAGTAATGCACTTACGACGGGCGCGAGCCCCTATTCTACCATGAACCGACCCGGCTACGGATTAGGTGCTGGTCTAGGAGGTGGATTGGGCGGTTACGGTACTTACGGTACTATGGGGGGAATGGGCGCAATGGGATCATATACTTCTCCGTACTCTCGTCTCGGAGGGGGAATGTATGGTGGGATGGGGATGGGAGGATATGGGATGGGCGGAGGATATGGGGGATACGGGGGGATGGGCGGCATCGATCCCAATGACCCCAACAGTCTGAGCCGAGGTTTCGAGAACTCTACAGCCGCGACATTCCAGATGATCGAAAGTATTGTGGGCGCTTTTGGAGGGTTTGCACAGATGCTTGAGAGCACATATATGGCTACACACTCATCCTTTTTTGGTATACCCCCCGTTCCCCTCTCCCTATGCATAAGAGCTGCAAGTTTTTGTATCATGTGAATGAGTTTGGAGCTAATGCCAAGACCCAATCCGATAGCTATGGTCAGGGTAGCCGAGCAGTTCGGGAACCTCAAAAATACACTTGGATCAATACTTGGAATCTTCACCATCCTTCGATGGGCTCGTACGTTACTCGCAAAAGTCACCGGTCGACCTCTCCCCGCCAGAGCCGGCGACTTGACGCCCGCAAACTTTGCACACTTTGAAGGTCGCGGTCCAAGTCCGGGTCCGTCAAAGAAACCTTTCTTGTTCTTTGTCGCTGCTGTTTTCGGCTTGCCGTATCTCATGGGCAAGCTTATTCGGTCTCTTGCCGCGAAGCAGGAAGAAGAGGAACGTCGCAGAATGGCCGAAAATCCAGCCGCGCAGATGGATCCGAGCAAACTTGAGTTCTGCAGAGTCATGTATGACTTCACACCGGAACAAAATAATGGGATTGAGTTGGAGGTTAAGAAGGGGGATTTAGTCGCGGTTTTGAGCAAGAGTGATCCCATGGGTAACCCCAGTCAGTGGTGGAGGTGTCGAGCGAGGGATGCGAGAGTGGGATATCTGCCAAGTCCTTACTTGGAGAGTATTGTTAAGAAGGATGCTCCTGCACCCCAAAAGCAGCTTGAGAATGGCACGACGAGTAGGACAGCGACGATGACCAGTGCTGTAGGAAAGCCTGTTATAGCAGAGGGGAAGGCGGGGGATATCAGTATTGAGAGTTTTCAGAAGAGTGGGTTCACTTCGTGAGGTGTGTTGACGGGGAGTTTGGGGTTCTTTTGTTCTTGCTCCTGCTGCGTGTTCACAGACAACGTTTTTTTTTGTCTTGTTTGATTGTGTGTGCATACGAGTGTGTTTCTCTCGCTCTTCTTTATATATCCGCGACTACCTTTTAGGAGCCGGTCGCTAGTTCATGGTTCTCTCTTGCTTATGCGTGGGCATGGAAATTTGAGCTGGATTTTTTTGGTGCTTGCATTTTTATTATTGGGTTACAATAAAGGTTGGGAATGTTGGAGATATATACAAGACTTATGCGAATCATTTTTCTCATGGAAAAGACGGTTAATTCGGGCGACACTCGGTGTCTTTAGATTTTTCCACTCTCCGTCTCTTCGTCTGTGTTCGGTCGTCGATTGCAGTTGGAAGCTTGCGTTTTTTCAACCATCGGCTGTTGCTGCGGACCTCGCGATATGTTCCGTCATTACTATGTTCTCCGAGTCGATGATTACTCTGCTGTTGTCTGTATTACGGACACCAGAGTACTCTAGATCGTCGTATCACCCATCCAACCACACAAGCCCAGGGCTATGAGTCTCGACAGTGAGAGGGATTCACAGCACCCAAACGCCCGGGATTGCTCCATTGGACGGACCGTATAGGTACGGGCAACCATGTATATCCTAACAATAAGGAACATATACCGAAAAGGCAGGATTTGTGACGACCGCTGGAGCTTGCTTGGATAGTTCGTATTGTTTTTGATCACCATTATTTGTGTCGATCGATGTTGGGTGTCACAAAGCAGCAACAGCAACAGGATTTACAAGCTGGCGTGTGTGTAACTTCATCACCAAGCAAGCTCATCAACCCCACCATCCATCCATCACCAAACTACCATCCATCATCAAACTTCCACCCTTCAAACTTCACCCACAAAACCTCAAAAAAACCCATCCCCAACCATGGCCGTCGCCCCAAAATTCACCTCCCACATCCTCTCCACCACTCCGCCGCAACCAACCCACACCCTCGAACTCTGTCTGTACCTCCCCCTCCCATCCCCCTCCCTCCCTCCCTCACTAACCTCCATAGACCTCGACTACGTCTGCCCCGTACCTCCCCCCTCCCTTCCCCCTTCCCAAGCTACTCTAACCCCCTTAGTTCTCCGCTAAACTCCTCCTCACCCTTAACACGCACATCCTCCCCCTCCTCTCTTCCTACCCCACCCTCCGCCTCATCCTCCGCCACCAAATCCAGCCATGGCACCCCTCCTCAACACTAACCCACGAAGCGGCACTCGCCGTCTCTCGCCTCTCCCCGACTTCCCTCCTCCCCTACTCCATCGCGCTGATGCAGCACCAACGAGAATACTTCGATGTCGTTCTCGCAAACGAAGGGCGGAATGATACCTACAAACGACTAGCGGCGTTGGCGGAGGAAGCTGTTGGTGTTTCGAAGGAGGAGGTTTATGAATTACTAAAGATACCAGATGAGGCAGAGGCGGGGGAAGCGTTGAATGTTGGGAATAAGGTGACGGATGATTTGAAGGTCCATATTAAGGCTGCGAGATTGGTGGGCGTGCATGTGAGCCCTACGGTGGTTTTTAATGGGGTTGTTGAAGGTGCGATTTCTTCGGGGTGGACGAAGGAACAGTGGGTGGAGTGGTTGGGGAAGAATGTGGTTTAGGACTTGGGGAGGGGAACTGTGGAAATTTTTGGGGGGTTGAGATACCATGAGGGGAAGGAATTGATGACCTTGAATTGACCCGTCTTTTCCATGAGAAAGTGAAGTGACTTTGTAATGTATAGATCTCCATCATGTTCTGGGTTTCCCCATGTTTATCAGCAACCCAACCCCAGCGAGACCCACCCAGGTTAACACGCTGCTTTGCCTGACTTGAGGTTGACATGATATCCCTTATATCCAAATTGTGGTAGAAGTGCTAAATGCGAATTTCCTGACTCGCACTACCTCGAAGAAATCGTACAGGTTTGCATGCCTTGGAGCGTTTTGTTTCGCCGTGATTGCATTGGGTAGATTGAACTCCCACACCCAGCGTCAGAAGCCATGAACTATATCCAGATGGGAGTTGATATCTGCTTCGGGTACATGCTGAGGACACACAGGACACTCCACGATGTTGGCCTGAGGCTTTGTCGTCCCCACCACAACGGCATCTTCGTTCTGCACCTTTGGCCGTTTGAAGGTGTCGCTAGCGGTTGAGTTGTCCGCTGGAAATCGCCGTTTCCCGCTCGGTTTCTTCTGCTCGTTGTTTCTACCGTTGCCGCCTAATTCCGTTCTCTTCTTGTTTTGCATCACTTCCGTTTTTAGCTTGATACTTTCATCACCGGTGTCTTGCACAATCGATTCTCCGGTATTAATGGCGGTTGAACTGCCCTCTAGTAGCAATGCTTTCCTCTCCTCTCCCCCTTCACCATTCGCCTTATTCTCCTCTTTATTACTTCCGTCAGGCTTCTGTTGCAAACTACCCACATCCTTCGACTGGCCCTCACAATTACCCGTTCCCTTCTTCACCCATCGATCAATCTTTGTCTTCTGCACTCCTTTCTTCTCCTTTGGGGGTGGCTCCGATATCTTTACCCAGGTTCCACCGTCACACCTTGCCTGATGGTCCAAATACCAATTATCACTCGGCCCCGGCGGTCTATTCATGGCTCTCCGAACAATCCCAAAGAACGGCGGAAGGCTCTTACAGCTCCCGGTGCACTGCCAAACATGGGTTTGATAACTCTGCACCTCATCGTGGAACATATGTGTTGTGGTGACGTTGTATATCCCATGGGCGTTAATTGCAGATGCAAGTCGCTGGAATCCATTGCCATGACCTGTTGGATCATCCCCGCGCGCATGTTTGCCCCCAGCAATGAATAGATAAGCATGTATTGACTCGTGAAGGAGTGTATTGAGCGTGTCGGAGCGAGGGCGGTACTTGAGGAGAGGTTCGGAAAGACGGACGGCGCATTCGCGCGGGTCCTTAGGGCGGTTGGTAGCTTTGTCAATAAGAAGAGCACAGACACCCGCACAGGATGTCATGCGCTTTGACCAGGTGAGTGTAGTCGTGCTCTGGAGGAGCGAGCGGAAGTAAAGAGTTGAGTAGGCGTTGAAGAGGGCGTGGAGATCTTCAATAAAGGGAGCAGTTGAGGAGAGGGCTTCGGTGATTGTGTTTAAAGCTTCGACTTGAGCGGGAGAGAGCTGTGATTTTGGCGAGAAGGTCTGGATGGCGAGAGCAGCGGCTTCATCGTCTGTCAGCATAAGTTGTAGTTGTGGCAGTTGGGGTTGTGCAAAACTGCGAATGTAGTAACGCGCTCTGATGTGGGTTGGGGTTCGGGATTGGACTGACATACGGCCTGGACACCTCATCCACGTTCAACTTGGAACTTGTCTTTGTTCACCTTCCTTCGAGTTCTCAAGCATAACTCGAACTCGCAACAACCGTGTTTTCAAAAAAAATAAGACCATTTATGATTTAACCAGACTGCTCCTCAACCTCACCCTCATTCTTATTCTCTCTCCCATTTCCAATTCGCACACAATGTCCGTCACCGCACCAAAGACACCGCACAGGCCGCAAACAGCGCCAACCAAATCAACAACTACACCCGCCACCTCCAAAGACACGAAAAGCACTGTCAAAAAGTCGAGACGAAAGCCCTCTCTCACCCCTGCCGAGCTCGCGGAGCAAGCCCGGGTCAGAGCAATTGCCGACGTGGAGCTCGCTCGGGAACGCGAACTCAACACCTATCGCCTCAAGAATTCGTGGGAGCGCATCTTCGAGAAATACGGAAAGGACTTAGATGGGGTTGCTGACGAAGTAGATATTCTTACGGGAAAAGTTTTCGTGGATAATGGGCACCTCCGGGCAATGCCCGATGAGAGTGATAAGGAGTCGGACTCGGATGGCATATCTTGGAGAAATATCATAAGTCCGGAGAAGAAAGAGAACAGGCCGCGGAAGAACAAGAGGAAGCGCGACCAAGAGGATGATGGTGGAGAAGAGCTTGCAGCTGCAAAGGCAGCCAGGGTTGAAGAGACGATCTTCGGGGAGAATGGGACATGCACACCCCGTCGGTCAAATAGTCCAGATATACTGCCTATGAGTGTTATAATGGACAGTTCTATGGGGAAGACGCCTCCGCAGGAAGAATCGATACTCACCACAGATACTCCGCGCTCGTCCAAACTCCTGACAGACGACGGGCTGGCATATCTAGGAGAATGTGGACCTCCTGTCCTCGAAATACTTCGCAACTCGGGAGCCAAAAGCAATATACAACGCTCTCCTGGAACATCAACACCAAAACCTGCACCACCACCGGGAACCAATAGTGTGTCTTCCTCTCCTCCTGTGGCTGCCTCAAGCCCCCTCACGCGCGAACGGACGAATCACCAACATACAAATACCACTCCAAACACTGCTTCAAACACCACTTCCTCGAAGCTAAGTTTGAAGAAGAAGAAGGAAACCACAGTCTTCGTCATCCCCGACGACGAACAGGACGAATTGTCAGCGCCTAACAGTCCGACGGTATCGTCTTCCTTCCGGAAGCCCTCCAACATTTTGAAGAAATCAACACCCAAAAAAGGGAAGACCCGTCTTTCCATTACGATCTCTGCAGACGAGTCGGAAGACGAGCTTCAATCGTGTTCTGCAAATACCCCAACTGTCTCCTCAAGGCCTACACCAACCACCTCCAAACCACCCATCTCCACACCGACCTTCAAACGACCCACCATGAACACTCCAAAACCCTCACAGGCTCCCCGGCCCAAACCCGCCCTCACGGCCGAAAAACTTAAAGCTACGCCTCATCGCCGATCTCCACCCAGCTTCAATGTCTGGGCCCCATTCATTGACGACCCATTCTACGATCCTAAGTGGCATGATGAGCACCCGGACGGTACCCCGCGACAGTTCCCGTCTCCTGCAATAAATACCATCTTCAACACTCCAGCGCCCCTAAAGAAGACCCCGAAAGCGGTTCAGCCTGGAACATCACCAATTGCTGAAAGCCCCGCAATCAGAGCCCTCAAGAGGGGAGCGGCCATTGGTAGCCCGAACCGGAGAAAGGGCAGCATTAGCATTCCCGGCACCCCAAGACGAAACAACACTGTTACCACTCCATCAGGCAAGAAAAGGGAGAAGGAGCCTGTGACCCCGGGATGGACTAGCACACCCCTCCGCAGAGGAACCGGACTAATGGACTTGTTTGGAGGGAACGAGGATACTTCGGTGTCGGAGGATGAGTCCGGGGAGCGCTCTCTCATCGTTGTTAAGATCCCGGCTAAGCCCAGGTCACAAACAGAAAACGACGCCAAGGTCAATACACCAACTCAACATACCAAGGGAGCGACCATCATCACCATCACCGGTACTCCGACACCGCCGCCTAGCTCCAGTGCCACACCTCCAAGATCTACCTCCAATCGTCGGCCAACACGTTCCAGCCCTGCCTCCTCGGACAGCGAGCTTGAGATTGTGGGTGTTAGGAGAGTAAATGGCCTTTGCGGAAAGATTCAATGTGGCGAGTTTTGTTTTGAGTGCATATCCGCCTCGGAGTTACCAGTTTAGTTTCTTTTCTGTTAGGCAGGGCTTGTGGAGTGCGGGTGTTTTTGGGCGTTACGAGCTTTGCGAAATGTCTTTATGGCGAATTGGCCTTTTTGTGTGTTTCTGAGGTAATGGTTGTATTTTTGTTGGAGTTTGTGTGACGAGGATGGGTTATGAAGGAGTACACGGTTGATCACTCGCATCAAGAATTAAAATTTGATACTTCATCCCTGCGAAACCAGTATGCTGCTCAATGCTTGCCTCCTAGGTAAGTATACTCGGCCAGTTCCAATTTGCAATCTGAAATCATTAAGGAATTATGATACATCCCAGGCCGCCAAATAAACTATACAGAGCTCAACATGGATACGTTTTTGTACCAACCCAGCAACGGGTTCTCTCCGCACCTAGTCTCGGTCTCTTCAAGGTACGCCCATCTACTCATGAAATCCTCATGCGTCATCACCCTTGTCAGCTTTCCCGTCAGCGCTTTGTACATATCGTCCATCACCTCGAAGTCAGTAGGGAAGAGGATATCGAAAAACCCCTGTTGGACCTGTAAATCATAACATCAGTGCTACACTCTGACTCCCGCTCGGGGACCAATGCTTACAAATGGCGTTGTAACCGGGACTGTCTCCCTTTTATACCGTGTCTGCACCACGGGACTATTGACGCCCTGCACACTATCCGGAAGGCTGTGGAAGTCACTCATCACAAGTCTATGTGCCGGGAACTGTTCTCGGAGAACGTCAAAGAACTGCATTGCCTTCGTAGGGATGTACTCCGGCACTGTGAGGTTACTTGCGCTGGGCAGGAGCCTGCGCATCTTCCGTAGTATTTTTGGCGTGTTTAGTGGATGCGCGTAGGGCGTGCGAACATGCTGGCGCACCCGCAGGAACCGTTCTGCAACGGGATCCAATAGTGGTGTATAGAAATCGTGGAAATCGCCATCTTGATCGCAAAGGACTATTCCCTGGTACGGTTCCTCGGTCTCGGGATCATACCGGATCATGTCGTGCGCAAAGTTGTCGAAGACCTCCAACGCGAGGAAGAACACCGGGTCCGGGACGTAGGTGTCCCATTCAAACACGCTCTTGTTGACAATCTCGATCTTGTCCAAGTGACCTTTCTCCTCCGCCTGCTTCCGCTGGAGTCTCGCGAGAGGCTCCGAGATCTCGATTACTTTGTATTTGGTGCGGTCGTATACATCCGGGTCCGAGGAGCGGATGTAGTCGAGGACGTTGACCATCATTGTTCCATTCCCTGCACCCATCTCGTAGATGATCAGGTCGTTGTACGGGAAGAGGGAGAGCTTGTAGTTGGTGACGAGGTATCTTGCGATTGCTTCCCCGTAGTAAGGCTTAAACAGCTCTGTGGGAGTATGCCACAGCTGCCGTGCGGGGTTTGGTTCCTCCTGATCAAGCTTGTCTTCAAACCGGGTGTACTCCTCTGCGAGCTGCTTTTGGAACTCCATCTCGTCCTTCATAGCGCTGAAATTGAATGGCTTCGCGGTCTCAAAGATGACGGCATGTTTCGAGAAGTAGCCGTAGTGGGGGTTGTATAACGCATCTACATCCTCAGCCCCCGCGTCTAAGCTTTGGGGGAGAGAAACCACCATCGATGTAGTCGCGCACCAGCATCTTGACTCGCTTTGGCCGCTCCCGACGTTTGGATAGCTGCAAGGCGGTTACCATTGGATACCGCTTGAATTCTTCGGTCATGTCGAATTGAAGATACGGGGATTTCTGCTGCCATTCTCCTGTTGCGGCGGCGGTCTTTGCATCCGAGCGCAGTGCGAAAACGGTTCGGCGGGGTGCTATGCGGGAGGCATTGTGGAAGGAGGGTGGATGCGCGGCACGGACGCAGGGACGGTGGCGGAAGAGGGAGCGGAAGAGGGAGTTGGCGAAGGGGGTGTCCATCCGAGAGTGGTGGTGTCAAGGTAGGTGGGATGTTGCTGGATGGCCGTGTTGGGATTTGGTTATAGTGTCGAGGCTCTGCAAGAGAATCTCATGGCCAAACAATATATCAACCATCCGTTTTCATTCATTCACAATCGTTGCCCCACCAGGTTCGACTATCGTACATGAACACCCCCGAGATAATACTATACAAACAAACAGACAGAGAGAGCAGAATCCCCTACTTTCCACATCTACTACTGCATCCTAAATGCCCGCTCTATAAATCGCACCAACAATGCCGATACTCCGTCCAGATACTCTTGCTATCCAGAAACCCATTGTAATACCATACCCGAACAAAAGAAAAGAGAGTTGAGATTCTTGAAGCCAATTCCATCGTAACAATGCGCCTTTAAAACCCAAACCCAACGCCTTTTTATAGTAGAGCCTTACGCCCGACAGTCCAGACACCAGCCGCCGTGGCCACTAAAGCACTGCTCCAAGCCATAGGCCTGACGCCACGGGTACTTTTAAACACCGCACCTGCCAGCGCTCCCGAAAGCACAGAGTTTGCAACATCATGCTTCCCTCGTAGCGCACCAATCGTGGAGTTGAACCCGTTGTAGACGATTGCCAACACGCCCGCAGAATTGCCCATGAATGGACCCCGCCGAGTGACCGCGTTCAACACTCCGTTGAGCGCCAGCCGTGGAGGGGTGTTGTGGGGTAGCTTCTTGAGTCCTTCTGCCATGCCGTATGCTCCGCCCATGGTCAACGCAACCAGATACGTGGTGCCGGTGCCGTAGCAGAGGTCATCGGACCACCCTCGGGACGGTAGAACGGACTGTGCGCCAGGAAGACTGGATATTGCGGCATCGTCTATGTCGAGATAGGTGAGGTCGCCCCCAAGGTTGGCGAGTGGGTGAAGGGCTGAGGGATCGTTGGCGAGGGGTGCGAGAATGGAGGAAACGGTCGAGGCTGAGGATGGGTCGAAGGTTGAAGCGGCAGTGAAGGAAGTTGTCGGTGCGATGTCACCAGAGTCTGCTGGTGCGTTGTCGGAGGGAGGGTGTTTGCGAGGGCCGTTTCCGGTCAGCGCGTTCCAAAATGAAGCCATTATAGTGGTGGCGAGGTTGGTGGTGATTCAAGAAAAATAAGTTAATTTGAGCTCCAACAGGGATAAGGTTAGGGTTGGATATGCAATTGTCCCGCTAGTTCCCCAACGCCAGAGCAAATACTGGATGCCAAATCGAACTCTTGAGAGTTAAAACAAACAACCCCGTCAGTAAAAAAAAAGGTGTCACATTCCAAAGTCCGTCCGAAGCTATAGTATGTTCATTGTGAGATGCAGCTTGGTCTGTTCTACGCCACCAACCCTGATATCACCTGCCACTGTGTGTATTTGGGATGCTTCGGTTCTGGCAGTGTGTTTTCAACCCTTGATTTTTCACTATGGTACCTATGCTCGTGGAGATCTCTGCGGTTGGAGATCTCCAGTGAGGATAGTATTGAGTGTGTAGAATTCCCCCCTCAAATGCTGGAGTGCCCAAGTTTGGTTCCAGAAAATGGCCCCAAGGGACCTGAAAATCGAGACAAGCTTTGAAGCCAGGTACCCTTTCTTGGCAAACGTGGTCCGGGCCGGATCAACCCTTTCCGGGGATTAAGCTCAGTACGAACACTGCTGAGTACAAGTGGCGTTTCTCAACCCAAAGGTCCCAACCAGCCATGGCGATGAGGTATGCTGATGAGTTCTCAACTTCTACACTTTCTGACTTTCTTCCCAGAGTCTCCTTCGACTTCTTCGTGTCCGGCTTCAAGGTTGGTTGCTCGGTTTCACGCGACAGCCTCTCCTTCTCAACCTTCGATGCTTTACCACAATCTTCACTTCCCTCTGGCCAATCTTTTCTCGTGTCGCTTGTCTGTGCCTTTGCCAGCTATGTCTTCTTTCGCCTATGGAGAGCGTCCAGATTCAACGGTGTACCCTACAGTGTCCCGGTGCCGGAGCAAGCACAGGAGGGCTGGAAGGGAGAAGTGATGGCAAACCCATCTATAAAGTCAACTTCTAATTACTTGATACAATGCTATGCCCCTGCTACTGGTGTTTCCCTTGGAACGGTCGCTCCTGCATACCCTGAAGACATCGATGCCGCCATCAAGGCTTCCGCCGCCGCACAGGAACAGTGGGCCAAAACTTCCTGGGACGAACGCAGGAAATTTCTACGGACTCTTCTTAAGCACATTCTCGACAACCAAGACAACATCGCGACGGTAGCATGTCTCGACTCTGGGAAGACGAAGATCGACGCTGCACTGGGAGAGATTCTGGTGACAGTGGAGAAGATCAAATACGTTCTTGGTCATGGAGAAAAGGCTCTTGTACCTGAACAGCGGAAGACTTCATGGCCGTTTATGTGTTACAAGAAGGTCGAGGTTCGATATGAGCCTCTGGGTGTTGTTGCGGCACTAGTCTCTTGGAATTACCCATTCCACAATCTCCTTAGCCCGATCATAAGCTCCACCTTTGCCGGTAATGGTATCATCGTCAAAGGCAGTGAACAGACCGCCTGGAGCTCGCAATACTACATCTCCATCGTAAAGGGAGCGCTTGTTGCTTGTGGTCACAATCCTGACCTGGTTCAAGTAGGTGGAAAAGAAACCAAGATGTTCCTCTCCTGTACTGACATAATCCTATTAGTCGATAATGTGCTGGCCCGAAATTGCTCCCCATCTAACTTCTCACTCCGGAATATCCCATATCACGTTTATCGGATCCCGCCCTGTCGCACACCATGTCGCCGCCTCGGCTTCGAAGACCCTCACTCCCCTCTGCATTGAGCTTGGCGGCAAAGATGCTGCCGTCATCCTCGACGATACTCGCAATCTTCCTTCCGTAGCTTCGACCCTCATGCGCGGTGTCTTCCAATCCTGTGGCCAAAACTGTGTTGGCATAGAACGTATCGTCGCTACTCCAAAGGTCTATCCACAACTCGTTGCCATAATGGAATCTCGAATCGCAAAGCTCCGGCTTGGCTCTATTCTGGACGATGGTACCGGAGTCGACTGCGGAGCTGTCATTTCCGATGCACATTTCTCGAGGCTGGAGGAGCTGGTTGCTGATGCAGTCAAACAGGGCGCTCGCTGCCTTATTGGTGGAAGGCGACATATCCATCCCAAGTACCCCAAAGGCCACTACTTCGAGCCCACGCTTATTGTTGATGTTACTCCCTCGATGGCGATCGCACAAAATGAGGTTTTTGGGCCCATCTGCCTCCTCATGCCCGCCACCTCCGTTTCGGACGCGATCTCGATCGCAAACTCGACCGAGTACGCACTTGGTGGCTCTGTGTTTGGCGGGAATAAGAAGGATCTTGACAGGGTGACCCGGGAGATGCGGTGCGGTATGGTTTCGGTCAATGATTTTGCGGTGTATTATCTCAACCAGAGTTTACCATTTGGGGGGGTGAAAGGTAGCGGGTATGGACGGTTTGCGGGTGAGGAGGGGCTGAGGAGTGTTTGTAACCTGAAGGCAGTCGCGGTGGATCGCTTCCCGAGGATTGCTAGTACTGCGATACCAGGCGTTGTGGACTATCCTTTGAAGGATGGGGAGAAGGGCTGGAGGTTTACGAAGGGGTTGGTTGAGCTTGGATATGGGGAGACTGTGATGAGGAAGCTGGGAGGAATTGCGAAGCTGATGGGATTTTAGGAGGACAATGGGTGACGACTGTGTATATGTGGTCTGACAGAAGTCGGACGGTTTGGAAAGACGGACAGACTTGGTCTGATTTATATACTTGTAATAGAGTGCCGGCATATGACAGATAATAGCAATACTGGACCCTTTCTCTCCCCGAGGACCTCGAGTGACCGCAAGCGCAAAACGCTTGGCCCGTTATAGCGCGGAACCTGCCCCGCGTTCTTCCCCTCTAACTCATCTGACCCCCGACTCACCACCACCACCTACAGTACAATTCGCACTCAATAGCCTAATCGACGAAATAAATTCACCACCTTAATCATGCTTGACGTTTTTTCATTCATCGAGGAGCGAGGGGGTAACCCCGAGGCCATCCGTGAGTCCCAGCGAAGGAGACACGCATCTGTCGAGATTGTGGACGAGATTATTCAGATGTGGAATGATTGCAAGGAAGGTGAGTGCTACAATTCTCGTAGGACGGCTGGTACAGGGTCTATTCTAATTCCGGGGGTGATTTACAGCTCGGTACGCAGTCACCATGAAAGGGCGGGACGCAAACGCCGTACAGAAGGAGATTGGATTGAAGAAGAAGGTTGACTTTGCAATGCTGTGCGGATTTTTACAATTGGCACGGTGACTGACCAATAAACAGGCCAAAGAAGATGCAAGCGAACTGTTGGCAAAAAAGATCCAGCTCGAAGCTGAAAAGAAGGAGCTAGAAGCAATCGCGGATGCAAAGGAGAAGGAGATGAACAAGAAGCTTGGAACCATTGGAAACATTGTTCACGACTCTGTACCCATCAGTGATAACGAGGTTTGTACCCTACGCCTCCCCCCCCGTCTGGATTTGCTACTAAGGCTTGCGGCAGGACAATAATGAGCTTATCCGCACATGGGCACCAGAAGGCGTCAAGGTCGAGAAGCGCGATGTTCTCTCCCACCACGACGTGCTCGCGCGTCTTGACGGCTACGAACCTGAACGTGGTGTCAAGGTTGTCGGTCACCGTGGATACTTCCTCAAGCAGTGGGGTGTCTTCCTGAACCAAGCTCTTATCAACTACGGACTCGAATTCCTCTCCAGCAAGGGCTACACTCCCCTCCAAACCCCTCAGTTCATGCTAAAGGACATGATGGCCAAAACGGCACAGTTGGAGCAGTTCGACGAGGAACTCTACAAAGTCGTTGACGGTGACGCCTCAAATGATAAATACCTCATTGCAACCTCAGAACAACCTATCTCTGCCCTCCATGCAGACGAGTGGTTTCAGAACAAGCAGCTCCCAGTCCGCTACGCAGGCTACTCGACATGCTACCGCCGCGAGGCCGGTGCCCACGGAAAAGACGCATGGGGTATCTTCCGTGTTCATCAGTTTGAGAAGGTGGAGCAGTTTGTCATCACCGAGCCGGAAAAGTCCTGGGAGGCGTTCGACGAGATGATCGGCTTCTCCGAGGAGTTTTACAAGTCCCTTGGAATCCCGTACCGTGTTGTTGCCATCGTCTCTGGAGCGCTCAACAACGCCGCGGCAAAGAAATATGATCTTGAGGCGTGGTTCCCGTTCCAGGGTGAATACAAGGAGCTCGTCTCGTGCTCAAACTGTACCGACTACCAGAGCAGGAATCTGGATATTAGATATGGTGCGGTCAGCCAGACGGATAGCATCAAGAAGTATGTGCACTGTCTCAACTCGACGTTGTGCGCCACCGAGCGTGCTTTGTGCTGTATCATGGAGAACTACCAGACCGAAGAGGTATACAACCCCTCTAGACATGAAAGAAGTGTATCTAACCGTGTGTAAACAGGGTTTCAACGTTCCCGAGCCCCTGCGAAAGTATCTCCCTGGTGCCCCCGAATTCATCCCCTTCACAAAAGAGTTGAGCACCCAGAGCACATCCATGAAGAGAGGCGCTGGTAAACCCAAGGGCAAATAAGCGTATTCCGATAGTCTGTTGTCCTCGATGCTTGAAACATGATGTGTGATGCCCCTGCATATGCGTTAGAGTAAAGAAAAAAGCGAGGTCCATAATCATAATGGTGCCGGTTGTCATCACTTCTTTTCCGTGTATATAGATTTCCCCATTGGCCACCCTTATTTTTTGACTGATCAAGATACAGCTGTTCACAGCGATGATGATTTTTGAACTCAAACTATCTTGTCTGTTTGGTGCTTGAATTCCCTCGCTGTCATCTTCCATCAAAACTGCATCAATATTTAGTCATTGCCATAATCACATTTCCCATATATAACACCTTTCCCATTCCCAAGCAAAAAAACAAGCATCAAAGGTATCAAGATCTCGTTTACAGAAACTCCAGTTTTTTTTTTTTCTTTACAAAACCTCGATAACAATAGCGCTGGCACCACCACCACCATTGCAGATACCGGCAACACCAATCTTTCCTCCCTTCTGCTTCAACACGTGGACAAGTGTGGTGATGATTCTAGCACCGGAAGCACCAAGGGGATGTCCAATCGCTACTGATCCTCCATGTACATTCACCTTCTCGGCGGGGAGACCGAGAAGCTTTAGGTTTGCGAGTGCAACAACCGAGAACGCCTCATTGATCTCATAGAAATCAACATTCGCTGCATCAATACCGGCGTGTGCAATAGCCTTAGGAATCGCCAGTGCCGGGGCGGTAGTGAAATTAATAGGCGCATGGGCGACATCTCCCCACCCCAAAATCTTTGCCAACGGCGTAAGACCAAGTTCCTTCAGCTTCTTGGCAGAAACAAGCACGATAGCAGATGCGCCGTCGTTGATGGGGGAAGCATTTGGTGCGGTGACAGTACCACCGTCTGGCAGGAATGCAGGGCGAACGGTCTTAAGTTTCTCGACGTTGAGATTCTTGACCTCGTCGTCTGTGTCGACAACTTTGTTTGGCTTCCCCCGACCACCGGAAACCTCGACGGGTGCGATCTCGTCTTTGAAAAGCCCCTCTGCTGTGGCAGCTTGTGCTTTCTGGTATGACTTGATCGCGTACTCGTCTTGCTCTTCGCGAGAGAAGGTGTGGTCGCTTGCACACTGCTCTGCCGCGAGACCCATGTGCTTGTCGTCGTAGGCGTCAGTGAGTCCGTCTTTTAGTACACCGTCAACGATCTCTTTGTGCCCGAAACGGGCGCCGCCGCGCGCGGTGGGGAGGTAGTATGGGACGTTGGACATGGATTCGGTTCCGCCGGCGACGACGATCTAGAATATGTCAGTGCCGGGGAGCGATGGGTGAGGGGAGGGAGGAGTACGTCGGCGTGGCCGGTCATGATGGTTTGGGCTCCCAGGATAACGGCTTTCATCCCGGAGGCACACACTTTGTTGACGGTAGTACAGACGGTGGATTCAGGGAGACCGGCGCCGATTGCGCATTGGCGGGCGGGGTTCTGTCCCAAGCTGTTGTGGGTTAGTTAAGGGGAGAAGCAGCGGGGAAAAGGTGAGGGCATACTTTGCAGACAAAACGTTTCCGAAGAAAACTTCCTCAACATCTGTGGGTTTTATACCGGCCTTTTCAACAGCGGATTTGACGGCGTGGGCACCCAATTGGACGGCGGACAAGGAGGCCAGAGACCTGGAGAGGGCCGTTAGAATCTCTGTAGTATGAGAAGCCTGGGGGAGTAGGAGTCACCCTTGGAAACCACCGATGGGGGTGCGGACAGAGGAAACAATGTAAACTTCAGGAAGGCCTGGCATTATGATGGCGATTGATTAAGTGGTGATTAGGAGGAGGATGTATGTGTATTAGGGAATTGCAGGGTGGCGAGGTGGCGAGGGATGATTGAGAGAATGGGATGAAGCAGTTTGAGCTTCGAGGAGGGGTTTGGGATTGTGGGGCGGCTTGGCTACATGAGACGTTAAAGTGGACCCTGCTGGATTCCACTTTGCTAGGACGACGGTTGCCATCAATTGGGGAGGTTAAACACTGTCGTATCATGGCTTCTCGGTTCCTCCGCTGTATGTTCCTACCAACAATGGAAATAACAAAACAATCAACTATTTTTGAGGCGTAGCACCCCAAGCTCGTACGATGGCCATGGTTCCCAAAGGAGATATTTGCTTTTCCTCAAAATTCACATACACAGCCTCACTCGTGTGCGCAAACGAGCCTCGGTTCCGTTTAGTAAACAACTCGGTGACCGGTCCAATATTGACCCACAGGGTGCACCGGTGGATCAGGGCTGTCCTACGTAACACCGTGGATCAGGGCTGTCCTACGTATACATACCGTGGATCAACATTGTTGGGAACCCGCAAGAAGCAAGCAATCCTGGCCGTTGAGTAGGTGGTTTTCGGTTTAGACTAAAGGGCCTATTCTAGGTACCATTGAGGTAAATGAGTGTATGAAGTAGTTGCTTGAACAAGTTCCATCATGCTATACCCCCAAAACCGATGACACCCACAGCAAACTGGAACGTAGTAAAGAGACAGAAGAGGATAGACATTATCTGTCCAGAAGTCCCTATTGTCTGTACTCCTGAGACGGCGTTCCAGTGCAGCATGAGTTCACCTGGAAGACAGTTAATATCAAATTTACACAAGATAAGGCGCTTGATGAGATGGCCACCTCCGAGCACATTGAACCCAATAAACAAGCCGCTTGTTAAAATCGCATTCCATGCCTCCAGTTACTTATTTTATGGTGGTAGGCTATATGCATCATCTTTGCTTTCATGATATTGCGCTCTTGGTCGCGTGTATTGGTTACGTTTCCTCCTTTCCGCGGTGGAAGCGGGTCCAACTGTGGAGCACGAAGAAGTGCTGGCGCTGGCGTAGACACCTCCGAGGTCAATCCTGGTGATATACTGAGTTTACGGCCTGCAGGGGCCGCCGGCGCTGGATCTTGAACTCATTCGTTCAATTGCTTTAACTCGGCGTATAACTCTAGCACGTTTGATACCATGTAAATGATAATCGTGAAGCAGTAAGCTGAGATCTAAAGACGTAGCTACCATCCTTTCACCTCACGCTTGGAAAAGCAATAAATCCACATCAAACACTCCTTGTCCAATCTCGCATCCATCGCATTCTATGCCGCCTAAGTTCCAAACCCAAGTTGCATATTCAGACTTATGGATTTCGCCCAGAACAGGATACGGCCCCAGGGAGAAAACCGTCGAGAGTTGGAAAGATATATTGGCCGCACGGCGCCTAAAGATCCGGTCATGAATAGTGTGATCATAGCATCGAAGGGTGTTAGTTGGCCGATATTGTATTTGCGTATCATGACAAACATCATAGCTAGCTCTGTACCAACGCATGGGATCTCGAGGATAGGTGCGGGCTTCCGAGCACCGAGAGCATCCGCAATGAGGTAGATGGTTGTCTAGGAGTATATGGCGAGGCGAACGCCTAGGCTGTAGAGATCTAGGTCGCCAACGATCGAGCAAGTTGGCATTATGATGGAGGTGGTGGGAATGGTGATGTTGGCGTTGAAGTTGATAGTGAATAAGCGGGATAGGGACCGAAATATTCAGAACACGTCTCTAGTCAGAACCGGAATTCGAACTCCTCTGAGTCGTGTGATGAATGCAGGTATGTAGCCGTTCTGACGTGCAGGGGTATAATCTACATAAACTTTTTTCCGACGACGGAGTCTGTATAATATGGTACTGAAGAGGTGTATAGTATCAACAATATCGGCAGTGTTTTATCTGAGCCAGACATTTACTCCTCCTTTTTTCTTTCCAGCAGGTCCATTTCTAGATATGAAATAGTTCATCTTCCGCGCGGAAAGCATCTATCATGGCCATAACCCCAGCCCGCTCTGTGCCTTCCCATACGCGTGTATCCGTATATGCTCCTCAACCTGATATCCTTTGACCTTGGCCACGAATGCAACGCAATCATTGACAGACACCCCCGCACGGTCGATACTCCTCTCACAAGATGTTTCGGCTAGGTATCCAGATGTACCATTCCCAGCATAAGGAGAGTGGATCTTCTTATGTCTCTGTAGATATAGGCATTGAAATGACACTCAAGGTGCTGGGCCCGCTAGGTCTCTCGGCCCGATCACTACCATTAGCGGTCATATGTCCCGAAATACATATGTCGTCCCGAAATTATCAGTCCCGAGATGCTTCGAAAGTGATTGGATATCGTTGAGAGCCCGCATTAGATAAACTGGCGGCAGTTGGAAACCGTAGGGCTGTTGGAGTCAAACGTAGGATGGTGTTCCGTACGGGTACCGAGAAGGAGAAGTACTTTACACGTTGATCCCAATTCAAACGAAGAGCCGCTGCTCTTGGCGCCAAGAATAACCCGAACGAGGCGGTCTCGGCGACAGGGATCCGCGGGCAGGGCAGGCACAAGCACTTTTTTAATTTTTCGGAATCCTGCACTCAACCACCAAACTCCCAATTCCACTGCGAAACCTCCAAGATGGTCAAGAAGGCGGTGTAAGTTATTCCATCACCGCCGCCCACTCTCCAACTAACCCGAGACAGTGATAAACGCATTCCCGACCTCATTCGCAATGGTGTCCAGGTACGAACACTCCCGGCTTCCGCCGTCACCACCGCCGACAGCTAACATCGACAACAGGAGAAGAAGCGTTCGTTCTTTGTCGTTGTCGGAGATCGAGGGAAAGATGTGATCCTCAACCTTCACTACATCCTCGGCAGCGCAGATCCAAAACAAAACAAATCGGTTCTCTGGGCATATAAGAACAAGCTCCTAGGCTTCACCAGTCACCGCAAGAAACGCGAAGCAAAGATCAAGAAGGAAGTGAAGCGCGGTATTCGAGAGGCCAACACCGAGGATCCATTCGAGTTGTTCATCTCCCTCACCAACATTCGTTATGTCTATTACAAGGAGACTGAGAAGATCCTGGGAAACACTTACGGCATGTGTATTCTCCAGGACTTTGAGGCGCTTACTCCGAATTTGCTAGCAAGGACGATTGAAACGGTTGAAGGTGGTGGATTGGTCGTGCTGTTGCTCAAAACTATGACTAGTTTGAAGCAGCTGTATACCATGAGTATGGATGTCCATTCGCGGTACCGGACGGAGGCGCATGGCGATGTTGTTGCACGCTTCAACGAGCGGTTTATCTTGTCGCTGGCCGACTGCGCAAGCTGCTTGGTGGTAGACGATGAATTGAATGTTCTTCCCATCTCGGGCGGAAGGAATGTCCAGGCACTTCCACCAGTGTCGAGCGCAGACGAGGCGCTGCGTCCGGAGCAGAAAGAACTGCAGGAGTTGAAGGAAAGTCTGGCGGATGTGCAGCCAGCCGGGTCACTGGTTGAGATAACCAAGACGGTCGACCAGGCGAAAGCAGTCATGACATTTATCGATGCTATTGAGGAGAAGACCCTGCGGAGCACAGTCACGCTTACTGCGGCTCGTGGACGTGGTAAGTCGGCGTCGTTGGGTGTTGCAATCGCCGCCGCAGTTGCACACGGATACTCCAACATTTTCATCACCTCTCCTTCGCCGGAGAACTTGAAAACCCTGTTCGAGTTTATCTTTAAGGGATTCGACGCACTCAACTACATTGATCACCAGGACTACGATATCATCCAGTCTACAAACCCAGCCTTCAACAAGGCTATCGTGCGAGTCAATATCCACAGAGCACACAGGCAGACGATTCAATATATCCAGCCACAAGATGCACATGTACTCGGTCAGGCAGAGTTAGTTGTTATTGACGAGGCTGCAGCCATCCCGTTGCCGCTGGTGAAGAAGCTTATGGGACCTTACCTTGTTTTCATGGCGTCTACCATCAACGGATACGAAGGAACCGGGAGGTCGCTCTCCCTCAAGCTTATCCAGCAGTTGCGCGACCAATCCCGCGGCGCCGCCAGAATTTCCCAAGAAGGTGTGACAACCGGCCACTCCGGAAAAGAGGCAAAGGCATCAGAGGCAGGACCGATAGCAGGTCGAACTCTCCGGGAAGCAGCGCTCGAAGAGCCAATCAGATATGCTCCTAACGACCCCGTCGAGAAATGGCTTAACAACATTCTCTGCCTCGATGCAACCCTCCCTCCGAAGCGCAAAACCATCACCGGCACACCTTCGCCGTCAAAATGTGAACTCTTCGCCGTGTCTCGTGATACCCTTTTCTCATACCATCCGATCTCTGAGCGCTTCCTTCAGAAGATGATGGCGCTCTATGTCGCATCGCATTACAAGAATTCCCCCAACGACCTCCAACTCATGAGTGATGCGCCAGCGCATCAACTATTTGTGCTACTCCCGCCGACGGAGGAGGGAAATAAACACATCCCTGACCCGCTGGTAGTAATCCAGGTAGCTCTGGAAGGACAGATCTCAAAAAAGAGTGTGCAGGCAGCTCTTAGCCGGGGAAAGCGCGAGGGGGGTGACATGATCCCATGGCTCGTATCACAACAATTCCAAGACGAAGAATTCGCCGGCCTTTCAGGAGCACGTGTAGTCCGTATCGCGACAAATCCGGACTATGTGGGTATGGGATACGGAAAACGGGCTTTGGATCTATTGGTCGACTTCTATGAGGGAAAATTCACAAGTTTGGAAGAAGAGAATTCGTACGTGGAGGATGAGATTGTGAGGGTTACAGACGAAGAGATTGAGAACTCGCATTTGTCAACAGACACTGTGAAAGTTCGAGATCCTAAATCTCTTCCCCCTCTGTTACTCCGATTATCAGAGAAACGTCCAGACCTTTTGGACTACGTCGGTGTTAGCTACGGGTTGACGGATCAGCTACATAAGTTCTGGAAGAAATCCGGATTCGTCCCTGTGTACCTTCGACAAACTGCAACAGAACTTACTGGGGAGCATTCATGCGTTATGATCAAGACCTTGGAGGGGAAAGATAGTGCCTGGCTTGGTGCTTTCGCTACTGACTTCAGAAAACGATTCTTGGAACTCCTTTCGTACGAGTTCAGAAAGTTTAACTACATGACCCCACTGCTAGTTCTTGAATCTGCAAACGCGGGTGCAAAACTGGCAGAGCGTGCTCCAGAACCATTGTCGAAACAACAACTCGACTCACTCCTCTCCCCGTTTGATCTGAAACGTCTGGAAAGTTATGCAGATAACATGCTAGACTACCATGTAATTCTAGATATGGTCCCGCTCATTGCAACCCTCCACTTCACAGGCCGTCTAAAAAATATTGTCTCCATCTCCCCAATACAAAACGCAGTCCTGATGGCGATCGGATTGCAAAGAAAGTCTCTAGACGGGTTGGAAAAAGAACTAGGCGTGGGAAACGCACAGGTGCTGTCAATGTTTCAGAAGATTATGAGGAAGGTTGCGACGGGGTTTAGAGGGTTGATTGGTCAGGCTTATGAAGAGACGCTGCCGAAGGAGGCGAGAGGGATTGTTCAAGATGGCGCACATGAAGATGTTATGGATGTTGATAAGGAGAGGGAGTTTGCACCCGTTGATGGGGATCTGCAGGATGAGCTAGAGGAAGCTGGGGATGAGGCGCTAGAAAGTCTGAAATTGAGGGAGTTGCAGAGGAAAATGGTTAATGAGTTGGATTTGTCGAAGTATACTCCCCCCCAACGACCACCCTCCCCTGTGTGTTGAGTGGGAGACTAATGGGGAACAGATATGAGATACCAGCAGGCAAGGGGGACTGGAAAGATGCAGAGAAACAGATTAAGGATGCGGTATTGAAGGGAGGGGGAAAGGAGGGGAAAAGTACGGTGGTGAGTGTTAAGACGGGGAAGTCAGTTGCGAAACGGAAAGCGGGGGAGACGGCGGCGGAGATTTATGAACAGGAGGTGGAGAGGGTGAAAAATAAGAAGGTGAAGAAGGGGAAGCGGTGATATGATGGTGGGTTGGGTTGGGAACAAAAAAATTTAGGTGTGTTGGGGACAATGATCTGGGGCAGCTGTATATCGATATCTTGGTGGGTTGGTTACTGTAATTATTATGAATGTCGAGAAGGCTTGCGGCTAAGTACTGTATGTTGGATACCGGATTCATCCAGCTCTTGCCGAGGGGTTTCTAGCAGCTATGGCGGGCGGAGGATCTCGGCACAGTGGCTGCAGTGGTGTTGTTGGCTGTGGAGGTGGAGGTGTGTGCTGGGGGGCCTACCCTTCCATAGAGTAGGGAAAGATCGGACCGAACTGGCTGCTTTGCGCACAGCTTTCCCCTTGCTATCCTTCTTAACCTCCGACTTCAGTTCGTTTCTCACCAGTGCCAGTCCCGGTGGTATATGTACTCGTCTGTCCAAATCAACTCGCATTTGTGGAGTAGCTGTTCCAACTCCCATGATTTAAGAGGTTCTGTCTTCTCCTCATGGTTGCTTTGCAGCTTAAGTTGACTTTGACCGTAGCTGCTCGGTGTCTCCAGCTGCGTTTGTTGGTTGTTAAGATCTGTGCTAATACCGGCCGGTGGTGAATTTCTGTCAATTGTAGGTAGATGTGAGTTGGTCCTGGTCTAGCCGTTACGGGGCGTGTTGGTGAGGGGAGAAGAAAGAGGGTTTTAATGACGAGGGAAGGTATATATGTGTGCTCGTGACCGCTTTTTGTGAGACTAGGCCCTAAGAGATGAGAGAGGGGTTATGCCACTATCAATAGAGACGACACATCGTAGACTTGTTTTTCTTGCCCTTTCTGGAGCTCAGTGCTTACGAGTGAGAATGTGTGAAGAGTAGAAGATTTCAACCTGCTTAGAGTACTGCCGGAGCGGGGAGCTTCCGTCGGTGAAGTTGTGGATCGGTTTATTGTGAGGAGGAAAGCGTTGCAGGGACTAGATTTTGAGGGAAGGGGGGGGATCTGGCAGCGGATGATGGTATTTTTAGTTCCCCTCAACATTCTGACGATAAAAGTCAATAAAAAAGTTCGTTTTTCTCTAATCTTTTTTTAAAAAAATCAAATAGCGCTCCTTCGAACGAAAATATCAATATCAATTCGTATAGAAACAGATATGTTGTATATATTAAACGAGTGAGCTTAGGTGCATATGGCTACTGAGACCAGTCAGTACGGGCCCACACATTGACGATTGCTCAGTCAAACAGGACGAAGCCGTGTTTCATGCCCGCCGTAGGTGGTGATTTCGATTTTATCCTGGCTGAACCAGTCACACTTCTTGCCCAGGGAAGATTCCCAGGGGGGGTCAGGCAGTATCATTTCCTCAGAGTCTTGATACGAGGAACGCCAACCAAAGCTTCTGCTCAGATTGAACGCTGTACTCTGGGGCAACGAATTGATATGTGATAGTATCCCCGAAGTACAGGTTGGGGAAATTCTTGGTCGACTCTAGCTCTCCGCCAATAAAACCAACGTCAATCAATTGCAACTAGTGGACCTGATGGGTTCCACTGATCATCTCAGTAGGTATCAGTTTGTAAGCGGTATCTTCAATCGCATAATTACTGGCTCATCTGGGCCTACTCTTAGGACTGAGATCGAGATATTGTTTTTCGGTGCATATTCGACGTATCATAGGCTCGGCGGGCACGGGTCGGGTTCGATGTACACATTTGGTAGTCGAGTCTATTAGCCAATCCCACGATGGTAGAGCGTCACCAGAGATGACTTCTGGATTATGTGACGAACATTTACACGGCGTTGGCGAACTACTCGTGGCCAGAGCGGGAACTTTATAGGGAATTGGCATGTGGATGAATACTACTGGGTAAGTACTATGTGTGGGATGGTGTTGGAGTAGGTGCATCTCCATGGAGAAACATCTGGACAAGTATCTGTGGGTAAGGAGGCATCTGTCCCTCAACAAAATCGTTGTGCAGAGGTTCAGTAAATGTCTGAGACAAAAGTTGTAGCACAAGTCATCACTCGAGCTGTCACGCGAGGGGTTCAACTGAAGCCCCGCCCTATGATATCCATTCTCAAGTTGTTGAGTCCCACCACATTCCACGTAGGAAATAAAACACCAGCACAATTGAACCAATACTAACACAGTCCTTCCTTCCTTCTTACCAGCTCAATCCGCCGACAACTTTCGGCCACACAACTTTCTCCCATAGATAACGTCCCCAATGCTTAACGACGAAATATGCAAAAACCCCGACGATTATCACATCCGTAAAGTCTTCCGTACTCTGAAACCTCGAGTTAGCATTGCCACAACAGGAAGTAGGATGCTAGACAGGAGGTGTTGGTTTGGGCACTTACGTTTGACTCTGGAAGTTCCAGTCCCTCGTCATCGCTCTTGTCCTGCAGTCCGTCGCTCGAGTCGGAGTCGTGGCCATAGTCCCAATCAGGCTCGGGGTAGACATCGCTGCCGCTTTCATCGTAGGTGTCGCTGGGGTGTGAGCTTGTCATGGCAGCGAGATGGAAGAGGTGTACAATTGCGGTCGACTCGTGTGTTCTAGTCTTGAGGTTGCTCGTGGGAGCTTGGGTAAAGATTGAGCTGGCTAAAGCCGCAACGGTTGAGTCTTTCTTATTGGTAGCAGTCACGGGCCGAGCGGTAGCCAATGAATAGAGATCGCACCCGTCCGTAGACCAGTGAGAAGAGCCTGCCTTTATGTGGAAGAAATGGCGAGCTTGGGTCAAGGGCCATGCACACCTGTACCCGCGGCGGTTTCAGTCCAGACTGCAAAGGCCTATGGATGGGACCGTGTAGGACGTCCATTTCCGGGAAGGCTTCAAAGATGACCCACGGCCGGGCCACGAGTGGAGATGACTATAGATGCCCCGACGACGAGAAATATCTAAGCAAAAGTTCTGCGGCATCTTGCATGTTTCTTACTTTCTATGCCTGGCACGGCGTTGGTCATCTGGAATCCCTAGTGTCCCGGTAGTCCTGTTTAGTCCCATATCGATCCCCGCATAATCTGCGGTCACCCAGATGCCCGCCGCCTTAGGCTTCCCCTACGACAGGCCCTGAGACAAATCTTTTCAACTGTTCAAACTATGGGGGATAGTCCCATCCGGTCTGAGCCCAGGACGTCCGGACTGAATGGATTGAACTATTGTGAACACTAGATACACACCTAGGCCTCACGAATTTCGATGGCTAGAATAGCACATATCGAAGGATAATGGCCAGTAGCTGAGCTGCTTCGATACAAAACTCCTGTCTTTCCTACCAACAAGCAGCCGTTCCACAGGTAAAATCTCAAGAATCACTACAATAATCCGCTACCCAGACGCACAATGTTCCCAACCATGCTCCCGAATCGATATACCCCATAGCCAACCATGGCAATAACAGCCAGCATTACCACAGCGGTTCCGGATTCTTCGTCCTACTAAAATCAGTATCTATATTAGAGCTAGATCCAGCACTGATATATACCCGCTCAAGAGGCAAGTCGGGCTGCGGATGACTGCTGAAATCTGTATATTCGTCGCTGCCATCCTCGTCATAACCATCCCATGTGATTTCTTCGTCGCTGTCGTAATCATCACGCAATACGTGGTTCAACTCCTCGCCGTCGACAGAGTCGCTGTACCAAGAGCTCGGCATTATGGTAGACAGCCGATGAGTAACAGTTTTCGGCTTAAATTCGCTGAGAAATGATGTTCCGGTATGTCGTGCTTCTGCTGTGGTATGTTGACTCGAGCATAATATGGCTAAAAGTCACGATCTGCAAGGGTTCTGATTGGGGAGACCCGCATATCGTTGTCACCAATGGCATGTGGTTTCTATAAATACAAATTCCGCAAAATCCGGTCCCGGGTCCCTGGCGAGATGATTGAAGGATTCCGGGTCTCAAAGTTAGTACCTGGACCCCGGCGAAATGCTAATCTCCGGGTCTCAGCATCCGGAGTCTCACGTCGAAAGTCCGTTGACTGGACTCTCGGCAATGCTCGAGTAAAGCTCGAATTCGAGGATTAAGGGACTCGGGCCGACTCACAGTTTGTCTCACGGCATTCGGTCCGGCTCAGGCTCCAAGACTCGGGTTTTTATCTCGAGCTGGCCCATCTCATGCCCACCACTACTCGGTAATTGCATGAACTTGTCTCTTGCCCGATTATAGATTTCTAACCAGGTTTTCCTATACTGTGGTTTTTGGTTCATCGCGAGTCATGTAGGATCACTCTGTTTTAGGTAATGATTTGTATTGGAGGTTTTTCTGAGAGAAACTAGGCGGTGTAGAGCATTGGGGACGAATCTTGATTGAGACAGCTCTGCTACGCCACAAAATCCACAAAAGAAGGGCGGCAAGGCTGCTGCTGCATCTGGCTGCGCGGGGTGGACCAGTATAACTTGTACATGTGCTGGCATTCCTCCACCACCTCCACAATATTCAACTCTAAAGTTCGCTCATTCCAGTATAACGGATAAACCAATCAATAGAAAGGTCTGGAAGCCTGACAACCGTACAATTGCAATGTCTAGTCGAATGGATGAGTTGGGTCGGTGGTCTACTGCAAAAACTATCGGAGGTATCAGCCGCACGATGTTAACCGATGCCTGCTTTGCTCCAAAAACTTACAAAGTGTCCATAGATAGACAGACTACCGAGATTCTGGAATCTCCTAAGCACCTCAAGTTAGTCTTCTTCACCTTATCTTGCCCTAACCAGCGACTGACAACAATGACCAGCTGCGACGTCCTCACCTCTCAGATCTACAAGATTGTCGCCGGTCCCACAAAAAAAGACTTACCACATCGACTCCATACTTCTCTCCGAAAAGTCAAGCTATTTCAAAGCTCTCATCTCAGGCGACCATTGGAAAGAATCTCAAGACGCAACTGTCGTCTGGGATGATTGGGATGAAGACACTGTTGCACGGTTTCTTGAATGGATGTATACCGGTGACTGCTCCTGGCCTCCAGTCGGCCCAGAACCTCAATTGGAACCCGAAAAACGTTTCGAGAGAATCCATGGATATGTTCCATTTTCTCGACCTCCCTCACCCCCTCACACCTCTCTTGCTTCTTTAATCCCACCTCGTCGCGAAGCAGAAAAACTTCGGCATTCTTTTCTGGTTGGGAAAGCCATTCAGACTCCCTGGAAAGGCTTGCCCAAGAATACATTGCTCCCCGGGTACGACTCTGTACTTCAATGCCACGCCCGTGTGTATTGTCTAGGCCAATATACTCAAATCCAGGAGTTGAGCGATTTGGCTCTTGGACGGCTCATACTATCTCTTGAGAGACTTCCAAAGGTTCTCACCAAACGACCACATGCTGTGAAGGCTGTTATAGACCTCTGCAGCTATGTGTATCAACACACAACCGATTTGGTTAATACCGAGGAGCCATTGAGAGAGGTGGTTTCAACTTTTGCCGCGCAAAGTTACTTTGCACTGAGCACAGCGCCAGAGTTCCAACAATTAATTGACGACGACGGCGAATTTGTGGTTGATCTGATGAAAATTGTTCGCCGGCTGAAATGGACCGAAAAGACTATGGAACGGAGTACCGAAGAATATGCCAGCAAGATTGCGGCTCTAGAAAACCAGCTCGATAGGCAGAATCAACTGGAGACGGCTTTCGTGAGCCTGATTGACGCGCAGACAAGCACAATCGTGAGGGTTAAATCGGAGGCCAAGAGGCATGAAGATGGTATGAGCGACATCGTGCTACTTTCGGATCTGAGAGAGAATCGCCACAAGAAGGAGGTAGAAGACATCAGGGAGGAAAACGATAAGAGAATCAACGACCTACAGATATTATTGGCGGAGAAGAGCGAAGAAATCGCGGATTTGAAGGGGAAGCGTAAGAAAGAGATAGCAGACATTAAGGAGAAGGGTGATAGGAGAAGGGTGATAAGAGAATGTCCGACTTGAAGACTCGTGGTGGAAGAAGTGATGAAATTCCGGAGGGGAGACATAAGAGAGGAGGAGAGCAGATATCAGGAAGAAGAAGGACAAGGGATCCATTGAACAGAAGCAAATGAAAGCTGGTAATCGTGATGTGTCTATATATGATGAATTCTCCTACTTTTCTCGTTGTATATCTCCGGGTTTCATTTTTCCCTGTGAGCTTCTCGGAAGTATCTTTTCTTTGATTATGGTTATGTGGCTGGATGCTGATGTGGGAGTTGATTATAATTACTGTCAAGCAATGGGAGACCGAGTGGAGAGAATGAAGTGCCGTAATACGCATATGGTAAAAACTGTTGCTGGTTTACAAGGGAGCGGCTTACTGTGAATGCGTATTAGAATGCGTGTGGAATGTGGTGTTTAATGCAAATGATGAAGGGGAACTAATCGGTCGGACTGATGACCCAAGCTCCTGAACTTGTATATCAGATCTCACGGCCTTTCATCACCCTCACGTACAGATCATTTCTCCAAGTTGGAGCATCATGATTCTTGGAGGGATTGATGCAAGTGCATTCGATATTTGCTCCAAAAGATTACTGTTTCAACTCTACTTCCACCACTAGGCAGCCAGTTTTGTTATTGAAACTAACTCTTCAGTCAACCTAGGGTACTCCGGTGAAGGTGATGAGGATAGGGCACCGCCAGACAATGCATGCATTATCCAGCTACCAAGCGGCCGTTTCATCCTAGATAGTGGGATGTACCTCATGAATCAAACCGACCCTTTAGAGATTAAAGCAACCAATAGTGTATGCATTACAGTCGTACCAGAATGCGGTACCACATCAAAGCGGAGGAAATTTAAAGAGTGTCACTGGGTGGGCACAGCTTCCAGTTTCGTAGATATGCCTTTTGAATTTAGGTGGAACTCTGTGTTGGGCAATAATCGACATGCCTAGAAGAGACTCTAACACGATACCCGGGGGTGGATTATGTGTTAGGGTTGGGGCTGCGGGCTTGCCCTAATTATGAATATCAACGTTGTAAGTAGCCTAGAAAACCCAACCACCCATCGTTACTATTGCAAGCGTCATAGAGGTCACTTCCGATGGATATTCCTGAGTTTTGGGGATGATAGTTAGCTTTTTCCACAGTACTAGTATGAGGAGGAGGCTGATGGTTGGGCGATTCGGCGGTGTAAGATATCGACCGCGTAGGAAGGGTTACAGACATGAGCTGCTTGCACAAGATGGGGCGCACGGGGAAGAGCTGTGTAGAGTGCAGCAGAGGAGTTGATTAGGCCGCTCACCTAAGGTTCATAACCGACGATCGGGTGAGTTTTGCTCCGGTCAAGGCATAGATGATTAGAACTGTAAATATATTGCAACCTAATCTTGCCGGGGTGATGGGCGCAGTACAGATGGAGTTGGACTTTGCGCTCAAGTGCTACCTAGTAAGTTACAGAACCGAGTGATATATATGCATTGACAAGCGACGTCCCAACATGACTAGTGAGTCATATTATAAATCCTCTTTCCTTTCATGCCATTTTGTACCAATCTTTATATTGGGGTGGGAGCTCTATAGCGGCTGAATGTGTCCGCGGGTGAGCGCGCGGTACTTCAATCTGTATAGTAATCGGCCCGGCTTACTGTAGAACGCCCGCGCTAGAGACAAGGAGAGCCGTCACGGCTATCATTCCCAGCCAATGGAGAACTTCCCAGAAGTCCAGCGTCCTGGAGCCCACGCCGAGGATGTTGAAAAAAATCCCAAACCCCAGGTCCGGGAGAGATCCAAGGGTAGTTATCCTTCCGGGGATATCGATCCCAGGATCTCGGGTCTAAAAAGTAAATTTTGATTGAACCTGTTGCCTACACTCTTTCATTACACCAGCTGTCGGACGGCCTGAATTGCGAACATTGACGGAAGCTCTGGAAACAAGACCACAAAGTATGTCTGGAGGTTCCTACGGGAAGTGGTCCACAGGAGAGATAATGAAACATGGCTTACCATCGCAGTCCACGATTTAGGATTGATATGGGAGCCACGAGATAGTCCAGTGTCGGAGAACCCCATGTTTTTCATGAATTCTCGGGTGATTGGGTTTACGAGCTGCATATAACTCTCGAGGTGTGTGATTCTTAGGCGCCAGTCATCTGACACAACCGGCGCCCTATAATAGATAGGCGCGGAATGTATATCATATCCACCTCAAGCAATAGCTAATGGTAAGTACCGGTACTAATTACTCAGGCGCAAAATATGCTTATCTCCAGATTAATTTTGCTCGTGATACCCAGTAGATCACTTCTGCCTCCGCCGCCATTCCGCTGTACCGGTACAAAGTGTTGATTATACTCCGGATCCTCAGTCATGAGCTGCGTAAGACAGAGAAGAGGGTGTCTATATGAAGCGTATTATTTGTTTAATTACGGATGTTAAACCACACCCTTGGTCTACTCTATAGCTCTTCTAAAAATCCAATCAGACAAAAGAAACAGGGCTCTCTACTCAATACTCAAATACTCAGTCAGAAAACCGAAACCCACCCAGCACATTTCTAATATACGCCCCCAACTGCGGTTTTCCGCCCCCAATGCAAGGTCGTCCATCTTGCTTGGTACTACATTAGGTACATAAGATCATTTAGGGTTTAACACTCAAGCGTAACGTTCAGTTTCTCGTAGCCACCTATCAGATTTTGTTTCAGCCCTAGTCTTTGAGCTTAGGAGTGAGAGATCGAATTCTTACTGTTGCAGATGCCTAGGCAGAAGGTACCCTATAGCGGTAGCATCCTGAAGCGCCAGCAATGCTTCTTTGAAGTATTTGCGGGCTGCCTTTGCCGAAGAAACATTCCCGAGAGACATTGAAGCCTCGGCCATCTGCGGTAGTGTCAGGTACCGGATGTTATTACCCACCCACCTGTCACAAACACAGAAGACGCATGCATACCTTTTCCAGTAAAGGTCCAGTCAGACGTCCCTGATTTCGTGCATTCTCTACTGCACGAGCAAAAAAATCCACCGCAGGCTGGGTCGTACCACGTTAGTTAGTTCTTGCAAAAACAAAAACAATCACACCAGGATGACAATTGGAACACGGATCTAGACATACCTGCAGCATTGCCCGCGCCTCGACATAGTCTGCGGTATGCAGGCGCCGCTCAGCAGAGGCGTCGTCAATATCTCTGCATGCTTTTTCCTCACGGTGAATTCGTGCCAGTAAGTATTGGGCTTTAGATAACCACGCGCTACCCAGACCTAGGTTCCGTCAGACACATTTCTACACAAATCGAAATGGTGGGATGGAACTTACCGGTCAGCGCAACAACGTGGGATGGATCGGTGGTGAGAACTCTATTCCACTCCCTCTCACACCATGCAGTTACTTCTGGGACTCCACAGGAGTCTGGGTCGAAATAAGCAAAGTATTGAACCTCATTCAGGATCCAAACTCGCTCCTCGATGCGGCGTGGGTCGTACATGATCCGGCTGTGGTCAACGTATGAGATGGACGTTTTGACTGCCGAAGTACAACTGCGCCAATGGGTTGGGTTGCTTTTGAGGGACTTGTGCACATTGGTCAATCCAGCCTTTGCACTGGCAATGTATTGTTCTATCCTGGGGTCCATTGTACTTGTTTGGATCTACGAAGAGAAGGGTATGAAGAGAGATCGAAGAGACTGTAGATATGAGGAACTTGGAAACGATCGACGGGCTTGGTGTTCTTTAAAGATGGAAACTGCTGAATAATGCGTTGACTGGATTTCGAGCAGCTTCAACGATAGTGAGGTACCAAAGCTGATGGAACTTTCTGTGCAGGAGATACTCCAAGGGCGCCGTGGCCCCCATATAAAGCATCTTCTGATTTGTACAGAAGATTCCGTAAAGCAAGGCAACAACCGCTTCCTGTCTTAGAACACCGCCTCCTTTTGCTCATCGTGTAGTCATCTAAACATAATTGCAACATCAAGCGTATAATGCATCTGGGCGAAGACGATGAGAAGGTGGATTTCGGTTAGTACTACGGATACCATCCATCCTACTCAAGGCAACAATGGAGATTCAGTTGACCTCTCTGTGCATGAGTACGTCGAAACAACTGCCCTCACTTTGTATTTACTAATCGAGTGGAAGCCTTATGGGGCATCACCAATTATATTGTCATCATTCCAGTATATCGATGGCCATGGTACTTTGCTGCGGATATCTTCGAGTGCCTAATCCGATCGACGGTGTATTCCATTTGGGAGCCAATGAAGACTGGGGACCGGGAACTCGGTATCCTGCAGACAATGTCATCATCTGGTTTGGTTCAAAGTGAAACGGTAGTCTGATGAGGAGGAGAAGGAGATGGGCGAAGAGGAGTAAGAAGTGGCGCTGATGGCCGCGATTTTCGTTCTAGAAAGACGTATCTCTCACAGCTTTGACAGACGTAATGGGCTATGCTGCGGCATGCAAGGTAAGGCACATGATCCACCTAGTATCTGGAAGCATAAACAACCGAGCCGTTAGAGGAGAACGGGTATCGAACACTAGAGATGAGCCAGGGTCAGGGTCAGATTGGAATCTTTGTAGAAGTGACTTACGGCGTTAAAAACATCCCAGTGAGATGGATAAGGTACGGCAGTGCCGCATCCATGAACCACGTTTTGGGGTGCATGCAGCAGCCACGTTTAAGGCCTTCGATAGCCCACCCTGGGCTGAAGCTTTTTCCAATGCAGTGAGACGGAACATATACATCCGACTTATACTTACAGACGAAACGAGTGTCTGAGTCAGGTGTTGTAGAAAGAAAGTATGTGAAAGAAAGATAGTTATTAAGCAGATGTAGGCGACTATGTAAAGATTCGGATGGATAGGATTTTGAAAGAGGGAAGGGTTCTTCTTGCCTGCATACGTAGGCTTATCACTAGAACGCCCAAACAATTTCTAGGTAACACAAGACTTGACGAATCAGATCATCGGATTGATGAGGGAATTCTTATGTGGCGTTTCGTATGTAGCAATGCGTGGATCTCGTCAGCAGCTAGATGATCTCGAAGGGTTGAGTACATAAGGGAAGAATTAGGAATGCCTGGAGGTTGAGACGTTGACACGCAGATTTCCATTGATTAGTTATTTGCGGTAGTAGCTCCGCGAAGTGTGTAGTCGTTCCTATTTGTGGCCGTCCATGCGCCTCTGTATTTTGCGAATCTAAACCGTTTTTCGAGAATCTACAATCTGCGTCTTCCCCCCACCACCCCCACGATGTTCCATTCCTCTGCAATGCAGGAACAATCCCTGACTTTCGGTGGAAGCCTGAGTCGACAGCTGACTTGCACCAATCGTCTGTCCATTAATGCGCAACTGTAATGGTACTTCCACTCTTCGAGCTCGGTTCATCCTGTCTGTTTGTTTTTGATACCTAGAAATATGTAGGTGCGAGGGCTTGTAGTCCCCCTTGATTTTCAAGCTAGCAGTTACGTGCGACACCGCGTCAAATTTGATCCGTCCTTTTGAGGATCGCCTTGAAAAGCCACCTATCGGGTTGAAAGAAAATGTCGAGCATGCACAGAGTATTGCGCAGAGTAAGCAATGCCTAGGTACAGTTCCCCCAGAGACTCCATCTTCACCCACATATCTTTGCCGCCACAGCTGCACCTGTTGTGGGTATCAACCAATCCCCCAGAAGTAGCGGTCGCTGTGCCTTCCTCTTGCATGGCCCAGCATATAGAAGTTGCCTCTTTGAAATTGATTTCGGGGAACCCTAGGGGAAGTTATCATTGTGGAGGGTTCGCGCCCTACTCTTCACACCGGTTCACCATTCGCTGTTTTACGGTACCCTTTCAGGGCTGTGGGTTGAGAGGTCAACCCGTGCGGATCCGTGGCCGAGACTTATCATGCTGTGTATCCTCCCCCTCCTTCCTCCTCTTCGTCTCCTATCGCTGACGTATGCCTCAGTAAATAGGCATCGCAGTAGATGTCAGCTGGCGTTGGCTTCCGCGTCCTATTTCTGAAGGATGTTGATGGTAAACCCGGGATGCACGTAGGTACGGGCCTTAGATCAATAAGACTCTACTTAAGTATAACGTAGCAATCTTTAGCGTTTTTGAGAAAAAGCATCTCGGAACACCGCTCAGAAGTTGGGCCTGGGCCTGGAGAGATTGAGAATCCATGGGACGATATATCCCGGTGTATTTTCGGGCTGATCCAGGACTTGAAATAGCATCTCATCTGTGTTACAGCGTGCTGCTTTAAATAAGCATCCACGATCATCACTACCGTGAACAAGATCTACCACTGGTCAGTACGGATATTGTTACGGTTGATTTTCGCTTTCAGTGGACTTTGGATGGTAAACCACAGCATAAGAATCGTGGCCGAGAATATTGCTACCTGATGGCCCAAAGAACGACATCGGGAGTATGGATGTGCTGTTATGGCGTGGTGATGTTGGTGTCGTTTGAGATGGTGAATAATGTACTTAGGGTTAGGGTAAACATCGGTGTGCAGGCAATGTGCAAGACTTACCCAACCACAATCCTTCACCCAGTCTACCCAGTACTGCGGAGTTTGGTATCAAGCTAACGTTCGTGCATCATTAAGGCTAATGTTCATGCTCGCTTCTGCGAGAGATCTGAGTCTTGCAGCGCTGATCATGGAACCGAAGTCAAGATCTCAATGATACAAATGGCCTATGAGAGATATCAGAGTGTTCCGAGTTGGTCAGTACTAAGTATGCTGTAGAGCAAGGTCGTATTGGTCCCACTTCTCTTTGCTTGATATTAGTCGAATGGCGTTGTATCTAGCACCTTCCCCTTACCCTTAGATGCCCGCTCACAAGCGTGCGTGTGTGGCGGAGTTCAAAGGGAGGCCAAACAAGATTGGTCTGTGTGTTCGGTGTCGGCCGAGACACCGCACCTGTTTGTTTCCCTCCCGCCCTTTCAGGAGCTCTAGCATCAGCTCAACTCTATCGCCGCCCTCCGCCCGCCGCCCTCCGCCCGCCGCCCTCCACACCGCAAGAAAAGTTGCAGTCACCCGACGAGGCTGTTGTCGCTGCTTGCAGAACATCCCATCTCCGTATGTATGCCCTCCATATCGTCGGGAGTGGATCTCTCACCCCTAACCGTCATCATCCACCAGCTTCATTTCCCGGATGCCCATGCCCCCTTTGCTCGGCAGGGTTCTCCTGAGGTTTTAACATTACCCGTTTAACGTGTATACCTACCAGATTTAATTATCCCGGAATTCCGCTGCGGAAACATCAACGTCGACCCTTCGCGCGCGTGCTAAAGCCACGTGCAACATTCGGATCTCAATATTTCGTACCCGGTCTGGAACCTTCTCGGCGCGCGCTCCTGCAACACAAACTCTCATCCCACACTCCACCAAGAACTGGCCTTTTGTGCTGTCCTACCGTTACCGCGCCTGCGTTGAGCAAGATCCGCCGATGAATCACGCCACACAAATTCGTTAGATTCTCGCTCTCGCTCTCGCCTCTCGCCACTGTCAGCTTTCATGGAGTCGATAGTTTTCGCCAATTCACCGCTTGCGGAGTACCTTGAGGGTCTGTCTAGAAGCTTCGCAAATATTACTATCTATCGGACACCTCGGCTTACTACTATGGGGATTACAGGAAACGGTCAGAATGAAGCGGACTGGGGGATCGAGCCGGCAGTGGATTCTACGGACGAGTCGGATGCTGCGCCATGTTTCGCCCCCTCGACGACAGCGAAAATGAAATCCAGAGTCGATCACAGGGGTTTGCGGCCGTTGAAGATGAGTCAATATGGCACTGGCCGACATGCCAGGTTTTTTGAGCTCTTCTCAGTACGCCATCAGCTCGGATACATGGAGCTAGTTTTTCAGCTATACATCCACGTACTGACAACTATTCAGAAAACCGTCGACTCCCGACTAGGTCGTAGGGAGAATTCGCGTTTCCTGGAGCGGTTTCGCTACATCATAGTAGCTTCGCAGCTTCTCAACGGTCACGTCAATGTCTCACACTATGACAGAAACCAGGACGGGGAACCCCCGTTTTCAGATGACGAAAAGTCAACCATATTTGGGAACTCCGATTCGATGACACGATACTGGGTGGGGAGTGGTGGATTTGTTTTAGCGACATCATTCATTTTGTCGTGGGTTTTTCGCGGAAACAGCATTTTCACTAAGGGGAGAGCTGTGATTGCCGTTATAATCACCGTGGTAGTGGGCATCTTCTTGTTCACGCGTGCCAGGAGGAAGTGGTTACGATCGTTGAGGTTGAAGGCCGTCGAATTTGCGGCTGTATTCGTTGAGAACAGTCAAACATTTGACATTTTGGCTTCAAATGCAGTAACTCTAATACAAGAGGTGGAATTAGTATCTCGGGGTTATCGGTTGTAAGCAACGCATCCCTCACAAACCCTGCTGCAGACTAATCAATGCCCAGGAGCCTTCCTCTGCCGCCGATCACTCGCCTAGAGCGGGACAATAAGACCCGACGATGTGCCCGACTACGCAAGTCGGTATTGTCAGCACTTAGCATGGCAATCCCGCCGCACAACTGTGCGTGCGTATCACTTCGCCAGCTTGCCCAAGAGGCGGATCTGGAGAAATATTACGACATTTATGACATACAGATGGCGGATCTAGAAGAAGCGGAGCTGGGCTTTGATAATAACGAGGACCTGGGTGATTTGGAGAGCCTGAGGGCACTAAAGACGCTGCTGCATCGTCTACATACAATCCGGAGGGTGTTTCTCTGCTCCCTATTAGCAATCGATGCTGACGGCGGACACGCGGATTACACTCGGTGGGGCTTAGCTGTGGAGCAGCTGCGAAGTCTTGGGAACCTCATTGCCGAGCTAGCCGGAGAACTTCGAAAGATCCTAGCGGAGGCGGAACGTAAGTTGACGCGCGCTGTGACTCCTCTCGGGGTTCCCGTAGCTGACGAGGATACAGAATTCGCCATCCCCCCAACTCCCATATCACCGCCATCTCCGGAAAGCGAAAAGCGCCGAGGCCAACTTCGCAAATTGAATTCGCTCTCCCAGGCGTTACGAGGGCTACAGGCAAAAATGCATGTCCTCCGCGAGGAATCGGACCGCACACTCCAGGGATCTCCGGACCTGGATGGCTTTGGCCGCGACCTCCTCTCGCACTATGATTCCATCGGTGCGGATCTCCGGGGGCTCGTCGACGAGTGGGAGGAAGCACGTGCTTACCTCTCCATCAGCGTCGATAGACAATCTTCACCCAGAGACTCGAAATCTTCAGAGTCCATCGATGGCACAACACTAGTCGGCGACACACCCAGGAACTCGGGATTATTTGGGAAAGACGGGAGCTGGGCGGATGTAGCAGGGCTGGGACTATTCTCTCCAACCGAAGAAGAGCAATCACAGGAAGATACAGAAGAAGTCTACGAAGCGGTTGCAGAACCGCCACAAGCACGAGCAAGGAACCGATTGAGCCGCGAAGAGAGGATCAAAAAGGTCCAAGAGGAGCGGGCAAAAACGGCCGAGATTCGAAAAACGGCTGAGGCCGGGTTGGCATTGCAGAAAGAACTGCAGGCTGTGTTGGTGAATAGACCAGTACCGAGACGGAGATATCCTGGACGGAATTTTAGTGGTTAATGCATTTTCAATTCATGACTCGTGATGGTTTTTTTTTTTTTGGGCGTAATGTTT
>MU122156.1:318791-442066 GCA_014904905.1 Wilcoxina mikolae CBS 423.85 | reverse complement strand
CATGAAAGAAAGAAAAAAAGCACTCGTACACACACACAAGAAGAAAAGCAAAACTACGCATAATACAGATAAAACACATGTACGAGCCCTATCGCTATAAAAAAGCATCAAACGCCCGGGATGTCATTATTGCAGGTAGTGGTGGTGGGGGGGGGGATATCTTTTTTATCATCATCATCATCATCATATAATCGAAGGGTATATAGAGAGTCGTAGAAAGTTGTTACTCGCATAAACAAAAAAAAAGAAAAGGACCATGAACTCCAAAAGCAAAAAACGTGAAACGTCAAAGATCAACGAGCATGATCCACCACCTGATCGAACAATTCGCTCGGTATTTTCTTCACCAGACCTACGGCGACAGTGATGATTGTTTTTGCGTTTAGCGGCGGGAACTGTCGCAGTAACTTCATGGGACTTTGCGCTGTCAATAGCTCGTCGCGCATCAGCAGTAGCTGCGCTACGACGCAGAGGATATTCAAATGCGCTCCGTACGCCAGGAGGAAATCCCACAGCTTCAGCACCTCCGGGAGCGGCGGTGTACATGCCGAAAGCGTCAAGACCGCTGTATACTGTTAGCATACCCGGGGCTAGTAGACAGGGGTGCTGGGGGGAAACGTACAAGGAAACGCGTATAGCTCCGCAGTCAGGAATTTAGACTGTAGATGCGCGTACAGCTTCTGATCTACCGTTTCCAGCACCTGATCCACGAGCTTCAACCCGCTATGCACACCCTCCATAGTGGGACGGACGTAGCCAGGACACTCGCGCTGGATGAAAACGGCGAATAGCGAGAATGCCTCCACCTCACTCCGGGCAGCATACAGGAACGGCGCGGCAATCACGTTCATACCCTGTACGTACTGCGCGTCTTCTCCCGTGTCTTTCATCTTCCACTGGAACGCGTTCAGCAGCCGGATTATCGACGACTCTGACACGCGCCGCCGGAATAACGGGTCTGTCGCAAGCGTACGGAACGTGTCGTTGCGGATCTTGGAGTAGCTACTTGATGCGCCCCGACGGACGAGCGTGACGTATTCGTTCGTTCGCATTGGCGCGACACCGAGGAGGATGGACCAGATGTAGATTCGGAGGTTGGACTGTGGGGTTGGGGATGTCAGTACGTGGGGGAGAGCTTGTTTCAGAGGGATACAAACATTTCCATCTGTATCTGCTGCCACGCCTTGCGTCAGAATTAGGTACCGCAGGTCTTGTAGAGCTTCTGTGAGTGATGCGGGAGGTTTGCTGATCAAGCCTTCAATTGTAGCAGCCTGGTTCTGGGAGAGCTGCGCGGTTGATGCCGCCTTGCGGGTGTACCGTTGTAATGCCGACGGTTGGCTGGCGCTGTGGATATGGTGTGGTGTGTGGGCTGGCATTTCGAAGTTTGCTTGGGATTGGGATCGAGATCTTAGGTGTTTTGCGGAGGAGCGGGAGGAGGGGAGGTGGTGCTTGACTTGCGGCGCGTTCGTGGACAGACGGGCATTCGTTGAGGCGGAGATTCGGGGGACGTTTACGGTTGTGGTGGTAGTATTGTTTGTGGAGGTTGTGGCAGCGGCGGCGGAGGTGGTGGGGATGGGGGGGTCGTTGAGGCTGTTGTCGAGGATGGAAGAGGAGGGGAATTTCCGGACGCGACGGAGAGGCTGTTGGGCCATTGCTGGTGGTGGGGTGGGTGGGAATTCGATTGGAGACTTGTGTCGAGTCGTGAGGTGTTGGAGATAGCAGCGGCTTTTCTGTGGGGGGGGGGGGGGAGAATGGATCGAGAACAAAGGAATGGCTGGAACGTGAGGAAAGTAAAGTGCGTTGTAGGGATGTGATTGACTGGGCTGAAATGCACTCCAATTTCCCCCACAAACGGCAGCCAACCCACAAACACCCAGGCGCTTCGCCCGAGAGCACCGATGGACGGGTAGCGTCACTATCACGTCAACCGGAACTACTCACGACGACAACGACGACCGACCACCTATCACCAACAATTCTCCCTTGTCTTGCGCCTCAAATCCCACCGGATAGCAAAATCCAGTATGCCAGAAGCCACTCCCGTCCCTCCGACTCCCGCAAAGCCTGCGCCCACAAGCCAGGGCCACACCCGCGAGCAAGCCGTCGCGTACTACGAGAAAGTTCGCAAGCAGCTACGTGACCTGATCCACCAGAAGCGACACCACGATAAGCAGCTGGTAATCCGCGTCTATCACTTACTCCCAGTCCCACACTAATCTCGGAAACAGGCACTCTACGAAGACAACATCTTCAAAGCCGAGACCGCGTACCTAGAAGAGACCCAGAACGGCAACATCATCAAGGGCTTCGACAACTACATCAAAGCCGGTGTCCCGCGGCGGAAAACAAACTTCAATGATCACGACCGCATCTTCTCGCTCTCATCCCTCACATACGCCGCCAAGGTGAGCTTTCCACCGACAAAGTCTATCAGGTGTGGATTACTAATGTGTCTTGGCGATATAAAATAGCTTCAGCAGGACGAGTCCGCACCCGTCACTGCGAGTTCTACGCCGACTGTGCCAGATCTGCCTCGGATATCAACACAGATGACTAACAAGAGTAATCACAATAACAAGAAGAACCCGAATCGCAAGCGAAAGGCAGATGACGAATCCGAGAGTGTGTCCGAGGTCGAAACGCCTGGTCCAAAGCGTGTGAGAATCTCGTTTTCGGGTCAGGGTGGTCAGCAGTAATTAGATGTGTTGTGTTTGCACTTTGTTGTTTTTAGCGGCGCGGTGGTGATGTATTTATTTCTGGGCTGGCGTTCGGTGTTTTCTGTGATCTGTATACTACTCTTGGGATTTGGACGGGCGGGTGGGGGGCTGGTTTGGTTGGGTTGATATTATGTATTACTTCTCTTAATCTGCACGCAACCTGCTTTCGTGCCCAGGTTTTTTCGCTGCCGGATTGACGGCTGGTTCTCGACGCATTCATGATCATACGGCCAAGAATTGGAGTGGCACATAGCACACTGCCAAAAAACTCGACGATGTACTTAAGTAGATGTAATTCCGCTAGCAATAGAGGGAAGGCCAATATATGCCGTGGTTGCATGGGTTTCCCGTATCCACTCGGCGGTTCCGCCCTTTCACTCTTCCCCCAGAGTACCTGAAATGCAAGCTCTGCTTACAATTCACATGTCTTGCCGAAACCTAGCAGGCGAGAGATACCTCGTTAGTGCCCTGGGACTAGGAGCATCTTCTAGGTACCTGTTACTGTAAGGACTAGAATGAGGTCGCTGATTCTAGGAGTTTCCAAAGAGTCGCCGAAGTAGACTCATACACGATTAGTCACTCGCCACCCACTGGTTCGCCACAACCTCGGTACTCGGCAGGCTCTGCAGGCCGAGTGATGGAAATATCACTCTAACATCTACTCTAACTGTGACAGTGAGCAACTAATTGCATCCCACTAGGCTGGTAAAGTCTGTCCCTTGAGGCATGCACGCTCGTCGGCGTCTCCATCCACAGCTAGCGTACTCCCGGATGGGCCCGCTCGTGCAATCACATGTTGCCGAAAACCACCAGCGATTCTTGGTGACGAGGCTAATTACCATACCCCCCTCACTCCGAGTAGGCATATGTGCATGTCCTAGGTATGCCACTATACTTTTATATAGTATTTGTAATTGGGTCACTCGCAATATCTGAACTGCACTTCCTCCCGATGATGGATTTGCATCTACCGGCACCCAGCTCCGGCGGAGGACTTCCCACCGACTTCCCTGCTCGTACACTGCGGTTGGGGAAGGATGTAGGCGGAGCTGCCAATGACGCTAGAAGGGGCAGCTGGATCCATGCTCCCCAAAGCCCCCGCCCTACGCCCTAACCCTGTCCGTCGTAAAGCACCTCGTTGGGGGTTTCTCTTCCGCGTATACCAGTTAGATGTTCCTTCGAGGGTAGGCCCCCGCAGTGGCAGGTATAATTGCTCCCGTCGACCGATATATTTGCGGGCTGCCGTCATGCCTAAGGAGTCTGAAGCGTATATCGTTGGTCGCTGTCAATTGCAGCACTTCTTATTGGCAGCATGCTGCGCAAGCTGACCTGTCCGCTCATCATAACAATTTCTGTATCTGAACGTCCACCTCTATCCCAGTGTAAACGGCTTTCCCAAAGCCGCTCAACCGGTTACTGTATCGTATTTGCCTGAGTTGCCCACACCAAAGGCTTTGACGGTTGATTATGGGGGACTATTCATCAACATTTTGCTACCAGGTTGTCAGCAATGTCAGCGGTGACCAATAAAATAAGAATAGTGCATTATCTCGTCTATACTGAGCTCCATTGCTGACTCCTCGCCAGTTTCCAGACCATCTCACTGAAGGTAGCAATAATGTGGTGCAAGACCCAGATTTATGCCCATATCGTCCTCGTGATATGAGTTGTGAATCTCCTCAGTGGCCAGAGCAAGCTGAAAAGGTCTGTACATTTTTATGCGTTTTTTTGGTAGCTGCGTGCTTCAATCTTGATGGTGTATTAAAAGATTTGACGCCGGCATCATTCGGTTCAGGACCAAGATCTATGCCCTCCTCATCATTCGAGTTGTAGTCCTCGCCAGCGGCTAGAAGAGGAGCTTGTGAATCCACCTATACAAGTGGGGAAGTATTGAGCGTCCTTTGGTAGCTGCACGCTTGGGTGACGGGTCATGGTGGTTAATCAGAAGATTTACTACCATCATTCATTGTTGTATCAACATCGAGATCCTATATGAACACTTGTTATCGGTGTCGTCATGAATCTGGTTGCTTTTGCTCCGGGTATGTACCGGGTTGAATCTCTTGAGATGTGGTCGAACAATCCCATTTCCCTTCAAGGAGAGATATCGACATCAAAAAGCTTCTGCTTCTTAGTTAGTATAAATCTCGCGCTCCACTATGACTAGTAGAACAAGCGTGCGGTATATTGCGATGTTTCCTGATGAGAAGGAAATTACAGTTGTTGGCGTCAACAATCCCGTTCACCTACGGTGTGGTTCCGATCACAGCAATGACGTCGCAAGTTGAAGCGTGTGAACCGGAGGAAGTGGAAGTTCCGAAAGTCGGAGTGAAGTGAGGTGAAGTGGAAAGGATTAGGGGGGGGACTTGAAAGCCTTTTATAGTGAGGGGGCGTCGGCCAAAGTTGGGTGTCTGGAATTCTCAACTGGGAAACGATGTTGCTCTATATCAGCAGGTACGTGCTCGCACATTTGACAACAAAGTTAAAGTCCTCGCTCTCAGCAACACACGACGACCTCTCTCTTTAAATTCCCCCCCAAATTACAACCATCCTTTGCATCTTCCATCTTCCATCCACCTCCACCCTTTCCTTCATCTTCATCTCTGCCACGACATATCTTTCTCCACACTCGCATTTCCGCCGCACACACTCCTCTCGCCAATTCCAATCCAAACCCGACTCCATTGTAATTGTTCAAGTTAACATTTTAGCGCCGTGGCAAATAGAATAGTGGGATACCCACGCCCCGAGCGTGCACCGTCAGGTCTTTACCAGACTTTGGTTGCCGGCTCGTACTCTGAAATGGAGGCTCCAACTTACGCGACGCTTTGAATTGGGGACAGGTGATCGCTCATAATGTAGTAACGATAGGCCACCGTACAGTGGGACCGTAGCTCGTTGGGTGTCTCTTGGGCGTAAGGCTACCCAACCCCGACTAGCACACGGTAGTCTAATCTCAACGGTTTCCTCTCTGTCTGCATATGGTCACCTCCGCTGTTTGGGGATACAGCAAGTTTATGGGCCGGTATATCTACACGACTGTTGGGACGACGCATGATAACAAAGACCGACTAGTGGCTAGAGACTCTCTCTCCCTTTTCATACGAGGGAATCTCAGAAGACCGAGCAGCATATATAAGATATCACTGCATACCTTCGTCCCGCACCAACATCACATAATATCAAAGACTCCTCGCCGTCGCTGACTGGTCCGAAATTAACAGTTTTTTACATGTCGTTCTCTCCAAGGAAGATATTTAAGGGTGGTCAGCGAAAAGAACAAAATTGTACTTACGTGACAATCCAAAAGTCATGGAATATCACTAAAAGGCCCTTCCCCCGCTTACCCACGTTTACTATGTCCGAGACGCTTAGAGTAACATCGCCCAGCTAAACTAGAGAGACATCCATGAAACAAGCTCCACATTTCAACATGTTGCGCTAAGGAAATTTGGGGTGCCAATCATTGCTACGGAGGCTCCGAGAACGTTACGTACGACTTTGGATTCTCTTTGGGCTCACTCTTTTCCTTGACTCTATGTTCACCTCTTGAGAGTTCGATTGGTTCAGCCGGTGCTTCCCACTGCGCGAGGTTTCCCGTTCTATACCATGGGCGAGGTATTTACCTTAGGTTTGGAAGCGAAACTGACTGGCATCTGAGGAACCGCTTCATAATTGACAAAGTTAGATAGGGGTTGTGGGATTGGACTTTTACTACCTTAACTGGCGATTTGCAAGTCAATAACCGGGCGGCTGAGTACAGCGTGGATAGGACTGTCTGATAGAGATCGTTCTGACGATTCTTTTTTGCCTATCATCGAGTAAATCGCTTGAGAATGGACGAAGTTAGGTAGGGGTTATGGGATTGGGGTTGCTCAGGCTAAGTCAATAACCGGGCGGCCGAGTGGAGCGTGAATGGAACCCTCTGACAGAGCTAGTCTTTCAAGCTTATCAACGACGGATGATGGTGAACTTTAAGGCGCTGCGGGTGTATAAACCAGAACCGCGCATGGATAGATTGATCAGACGCAGTGTATATGCTTTAGATACCGAGTGTTTTCCCAAAGGTCAAAGCTGCGCGAAAGCAAGAAAGCGCAGTGAAAGCTTGAAATTCGCGTTGCTTTAGGAAAGTTGTGAATTGAATTGAAAGCCAAGTCCAGTTTCACGATGTGGAGCGTTGGAATGGTGTTGGTGTTTCAAATTACACGCCTTGGTGAAAACGATGAGGGTCGGAAAACAGTGCCAAGGGACCGGGAAATCAGCCATTGTCGGGACTCTCTTTACTCTACCAAACGATGTTCCGACAAAAACGAACCCGTTTTCAGGAATTTGGCTTCAAAAAGCGGGCCCTAATACCTATTTTCTAGGCCTCTTTTTTTGTCGCAACTTACTCGAACGGAGTGGTATGGTATTGGCTTGCACGATCACGATGGCGGTTGGAGCCGCAATACTTGGGGGGTCCAGTTTTCAGGACCACTTCAAAACCTTATATAACTACTCTTGAGTGCCCTGTTTTCAGGCCCATTTCAACACCATCTGTTTTTACCTTGGTTCACCAGCACGACACGAATAAACATGGAAGACAATGTGGATTGGGAAGCAGAGTGGAACGACTTCATCTTAGTAGCTCTTGTTCCTTTATCGTTCCATGTCCCTTTCTTCACTCCGGCTTTGTTGGTTCTTCCCGTTGAGGGTGCGTACGCATTGTGGTCTGTGACGGGAGGCTTATGGCGGACAACAGCCCACTCCGTGTCTTCGGCCATCAGGATTGGGCGGATATTGCGGCGGATGGTGTGGTGGGGTTCGTTGGTGAAACTCAAGTTCATCACCCATTGCTCTTCTGTTCTTCGGCAATTCCCATGCACCTTCATCGCAGACCGCCTATTTTCTATCTTAGCGTTTTTAGCGAGAATATACCTATTTGTTTATCACGAGCACCTAGTGAAGTATCTCTCGTACGGCTTTGTGCTAATCGCATTAATCCCGTAATAGAATGACATGATTAATGCGGTTGGTACACCTACATAGTCTTGGAGCAAACTTATGCATGCTAATCCGAAGCCACTGGGCCCTCGTCTCTGAAGACACGAGCCGGAAGGAGGAGACCATCGAAGACGACGTTTTTCATGGAGGATTTGAGTTCATCAATATCCTTTAGCCCTCTGCTTGCAATTGATGCCAAAATGAATTGTTCCATCATAGGCCCCGTAACTGGTTGGTTGTCTGTGTTGAGTCGGAGTGAGGTGCGGACTTCAGCGATGCTAGGCGGGTGGGCTTCTCGGTTCCTGAGATGCCGAGCCATAGCAACCCTTGCAGCTCCACAAGTATACCTGCCTTTCCAATCACCATCGTCGGATCGTTCCGGAAAAAATACTGATGGTCATCGGTACTGTGACTGAGCAAGTGTAGGGGAAGACTCGTCCCAAGAGGCAAGCATTCATGTTAGCGACGTGACTGGAGACCCACGTCAGTAATATCCTGGAATCTAGCAAGCGAGCAAGCGAGCCTTACAGATCCCATTCCGAATTGTTCGGACTTTTCCTCACTCCCTCCGAGAACTTGACAAAACACCCACGGGAACGAGAACATGGAAATGGTTGCGAGCTCATGATATATTGCTCTATGAACGTTGACACTCCACCCACTATCTAGAGAAAAACCCGAATCCTCGTTGACACTCCACCCACTATCTGGAGGTTGAGAATAGTATAAGAAAAAACCTGAATCCTCATTAGCAATCTTCAGTGACGAAAGGACACGCATACTACCCACAAGAAATAATGCAATTACGACCGTTGATACTCCACCCACTATCTAGAGGTTGAGAATAGTATAAGAAAAAAACCTGAATCCTCGCTAGTAATCTTCAGTCACGAAAGGACAAGCATACTCACAAGAAACAATTTATGACCGTTCTATAACCCGAGTCTTCGTCAAGTAATCTAGGATGTCAACGGGAATCGTGGGATTAAAACGCGATTACGTGCATCCAAGACCTCTAGAGACGAGAAATCATCCGAAAGCACAGCATGCCACAGCTTCGCGTCTGGCACATCTGACACGCGAATTAGTATTCGGAAAATGAATATGACTTGAGGATTTACCGTAAGTGTCAGCAGAAGATGTGCAAAAATTGATAATCAACCAATCTTGCAGCCATCCTTTGGTTATCCAGCGCTTGTATGAGCCTCCATCAGTAAATCTTTCGCAATGCCCAGGTAGGCGGTTATTCTCCCGAAGAAACTCGAAACCCCAGGGGACGTCTAGCAAACGGAAGTCAATTCTTCCTTTTCCAGTTGGAGACCACTCGCTCGACACACGCGAGGCGAATCCTAAGACGTCGTTCAAGGCTTTGAAAAAGGCATCTTGATACACGACTTCAACCGGTGGTATAACGGCTCCTGTGCTCAGTTGGGTGGTATTGCAAATACTTCTGGATGAGAGTTTTTTGAGGGCTGCCTTGGCAAGGCTTTCGATAGTTGGGAATCTTCCAAAAGGGAATGGGATGGGGGTCTCATTGTAAAGGTAACGTTCAACGAACCTGTTCAGATCAGCAGACTGCAGGAAAAGAGAAAATAAGGAACACCTACTTGAGGTGAAGACGCGTGGGATATACACAGATCAGGTTGGTGGCATCCAGATCGAGAGGTTCCGAGTGCAACCAACCATTCTCGTAACAGGTCTTTATGCCTGCATCCGTGAGATCCCGCGGGATGCTTCCCTTGATCATCGTGGCTTTTAACGCTGCAACAGCTTCGACAGTGACTCTCCTCAAATCGACGAAAGATCGTTTTACAGAGGTGCTCGAGAGGTATCCGAACGACTTCTCTTCGTCGTCCAAGAGGTCTATGATGTGGTCTTTCGTGACTTCTTCAATTCTCGAGTGCTTGAGATCAGAGCGGTATACCTATGGCATTAGTAATGAGCAATGCGTGGGATTATGCAAAAGGATGATTGAAGTACTCGTTCAATCATGCCAATGACGCCTTCAACGGCACCGGCGTGACCACTGGTCAGCTCAAACACATAGTCTTTAGCATCTGTGTGGAGGCGGAGTGGGCGGCGTGGGTCGGCAGACAGACGCCGTACAACGTCATCGAATTCATCCCGACTGTAGAAGAGACCGATCCTCGGCGAATTTTCCATCGGTGAAATCGTGATTGAAACCCTCTGCTCTACTCCTAGGAACGAAAGGGGAGATCCTTGGGTAAAATCGGAGGGGCCACCTGACGGACTTCCGTATGAAGTGAATACACAGATCCTCGGGCCCGACCTCCGTCCGTTTTGCGTCTTCACGAATCCGAGCCAGAGACCCTGGTCTCCGTACGACATTTGGCCCTCATCGAGTATCAAAACGATATCCGTATCGCGAAGTGTCGATTGGTTGATGTCGGTGTATCCTGCAATGTGGCATTCTTGCACTAGGATATTAAGGTAGGAGGAGGGACTGGCTGGGATGCTGCCTGGCACGGGCCAACACGGGATAAAGACGGCGGGAATGTCTCGCTCCAAGTAGTAGGAGTGAAGTAGCTGGGCAAGAGTTGTTTTGCCAGATGCGGGTGTGCCGCGAACATGCACCACATTGGACTGGTCAAGCATCTCCGCGAGCGTCCGGACCGTTTCCGTACGGGGACAGAGGAAGCGATCCGCTGTTTGGGTAGTCAGTCAGCGTGATGGAGATAGTGTAGTAATAAGATGGCAGACGTACCCATAATTTTGGGCTGTACAAGTGTTGACGGAGGTGGGGGTGGACTTGGGTCTGTGGGAGCCACAGGCCGGAGACTGAACAAACTTTTTACATACTCCATCCTGGAGAAGAGGGAGTGGGGTAGGTGTGTGGACGTGGGAGCTGTGTATGTTGTGCTGTGCACCGAAGTAATTGCCCTGCAGTGCCGTGAAATGCGATGAAGTTCACTTCGTGCTATGAGGGCGTGCTATGAGGGCGTGCGTCTGTGGGATTCTTGGCCGGTCCCTTTGCCTTGCTGAAGAAACACCCAGAAAGGGATAGAGGGAAATTGGAAGAAAGAAACACACGGAGCACTAAACGGGGAGTCCAATCGTATATTGTGGTGAAGAGAGTATAGGTACAGAAACAATCTCCATCCAACGACACTCCACACCATTGCCAAGGTCTAAGAGCCTCAACGGCGTCTTACATAACCCAATAACGTCATTAGCTCCACATTGCCGGCCCACCAAGCTGCAACAGCAACGGCAGCAAGAAGCGACGCAACAAGCAGCGACAGCAACGGTTACACGGCAGCGGCAGCAACAGAACAGAGCTACGAGAGCGAACAATGCAACTGTGGATGTGAGACATCTTCAATTGAGTTCAGTTATCACCAAGGTCATGCTGTCGATTGCAACTACGGAACTACATTTCGTGCATCACAGAATCAATTTGATGCCCGAGAAGCCAAATTTGGAAGAGCCTGCACTTCCGGAAGATCCCCACTACCGCAGAGGGCCTTATACGAGTTTTCTCGATCACCTAGCTGCAGCCAAGAAACCCGAACAGTCAAAGCCAAAGACCAAAACTCGACGAACTCTGAAAAAGAGAGCAGCAGATGAGGCTGCTTTGGAACAAGATGAAATCCAGGAGGAAGAAGATAAAATCCGGAATGAAGAAGAATTACAAACTGCGGATAACGTTCAGCTAATGATCCTGCACGGCAGTAAGACAGTACCTACCGAAACTACAGAGCCGAAAAAGAAAAAGATGAAGAGAGGTGGGAAGAAACATCGGGGAACTTTGGTTGTGACTGTAATCTCACGGAAAATCCTCAATCGCGCGGTCGTTCTAAATGTTCTCCGGACGACTTTTCATCGATTGGAAGATTGGGTAGTATTCAGCGGGCGGTCAATGGGGATAGCGGTCGATATAGATGGGTGCGAGCAGGTGGGTGCGAGCAGGTGGGTGCACGGGGGGGCTACAAGATTCGGGGGCTGGAGCGATTGGCGGATTGGGGGATTGGAACTGGCACAGCCGCGGGTAGATAGACTTTCCTCGGGAACTCCATCCTCACAGGCAAATAGCCTTTCGTCTCGAGGTCTATCCTCACGTTCTAAACCTTCCCGCCCACTATCTTTGTCACGGTCTGAACCTTCTCACCCTCCATAAATCCCCGCAGCAGATCTCCGCTGCCAGCCTTCCCCTCCCAGCCTTGTGAAATCTCGCGATCTTCCTCTGCAATGGATGGCGATGGTGTCGAGGTTTCCGATGGTTGGATGCCGTCCAGCGGTACAGTTTTAGGCCTCGGGAATTGCAGATCTCTGACCTAGATTCGCCTGTAGACGAGTTTGCTGTGCTTCCTTTGTTCTCCAGGATAGTCTAGCAGCGTGAGTGACTGCGCGTCGCCAATGCGATTGCACTGGTGATGCTCACCGCGGTGGTGGTGGTGGTGGTGGTGAAGGTGCTTTGCGCACCGTGGGGTAGGGACTTGGGACCGTCCGGTGTTCTGCTGGTTGCGTCCGTGTCCAAAAGGATTAAAGATGGTCCTGCCGAAGACCACGACTGTTAGCGGAAGGATAAGTCCAGGAATAAATGCTATCACCGCCCGTGAACCGTGCCATAGCCTTAATTATCCCCGCCGCTGCCGCCATCGCCGCCCTCCTCAATCCTCCAATCGTGGGTGCCTTCCGCCTGACAGTTCCCAAGAACGAACAGAAATTTGGTAGATTGTAATCTTGACACCCGGGGGAAAGGTGTCAGATCAGATTCGCGGATTGCGTAGCTCCAATCCGCGTGCAATCTCACAATCCACACCTCAAGTTCGCCGATGTAGTACATTAGCTGGCGATTGGCAAGTCGATGACCAGGCCCTCGAGTGTACCGTGGCTAGGGCCGTTTGATAGAGCTCGTTCTGAGGATTCTTTTTTGCCTATCATCGAGTACATCGGGCCAACGGCCAAACACCCCGACCATTGATGTCCGCCCACTATGAAAGAAGCGTTGGAGTTGCGCTTGAGATCACTCGGAGTTACGTCCGACAGATGAAACGAAACGAGGATGAACTACTCTACAAACGAGGGCTCCACGTGATTGCTAGATCCCCGCTATTTATCCACGCGGAGTTCGACTGACCGATAGCCTAACTACTAGTTAGTAAAGTATATTTACCACCAACTACGATGCCACTCCCCAGCAAGTGTAGGGGCAGGCCGCACCGACAGTTCGTATCTATGTATGTGTGGTACCTGCATATATATGAGGCGAGATGAGCGGCCTAGCATTTGATTGTATCACTGACCATGTGTGACAGCGGGATTGAACAGCTTACATAGTAAGATTGTTTAGACATGCATATTAGGCAGCAGAAAGTCGAACCTAGCCCCCTTTCTCCTGGATATTCACAGGCTCTCACCTGCAATCCCCGGGTTCTGAGTCGAAAATGGGCGCTCATCCAACCGCGGTACACAATTCATAATACGCCTCTTATGGTGGAAACAACCTCGGTGTATTCCGGGAACCTACTTAAATGGATTTGGCGCTCGTTAACTGCCGCCTGTCCAGCGATAAGCCGCGTGCTTGGGGGCCGGGTGCCCTATAGATACCGGTGTTGGGTCATCGACGTTTGGGGGCTGATATGTTGGTATGTATGCCCTATAGATATTTCCCAACACTTTACAGCAATGTCTCGGTCCTTGTATGTTCCAATGTTCCACGGTTCGGGGTGCACAGTATCCCCCGAAGGCGATATATCGATACCTGTTCCCTGTGTCTTACATTTGAGTGCAGTAGGAGACATCAGCTCCACAGGAATCATCTGCTGCTTACTATGTTGTTGGCCTCGGTGTGTAAAGTATGTTTAGCCGCGATGAAAGTGCCGATATACAAAGACGTGATATCGGTCAGAATTCGGCTTTTTCGGCTACCCGCAATCGCGGGCTGATAAATGTTGGTTGAGAATTTCGGCTTGTTCGATACAGAGCTCCAACCTACAATTGATCTCTTCTATTTGGTGATCAGACCGGGAATATACATCTTTCAGGGCAATGCCGAGGTCAGAGTTTCTTGCACGCTACTTCAGTGAATGAAACCCATCAGCCGCACCCGCAAAGTCAGCCAATCTCTCGGTTTTAAGTACGAAATAATGGGGTTGGGGTTGGGTGCCTGGCGAAGTTCGAATCGAGTCGTGCATGTTTAAAAGCACAATGCAAGGCAAGGCAATAACGGGATTGGATCCGCGATGGCGGAATATGCATACCGCGCATTCGGTGCGGCAGATATCAAAATCGATTCCTTCCAGAAAGACTAACGGAAACTCAAAAAGCAAAAGCAAAATGCCACGGAGGCGGCATGGAATTCTAGAACCGATGTCAAAACAGGGGGCAATGAACACTCTCTTCGAGAGACAACTGACGTGAAGGAAGAAACTCTCAGCAGCGGCTCTCCAAACTCCAAACTCTCACGTACCGGTTTGAGCTAGGCCTAGGCCACTCCCGGCCCATCAAGACGTCCACTCAGAATATTAAATCCACCCACACATCATGCAGTGATCACCACTATATTCCAACCAAAGTGCAGATCCAATACAAACCCTAACCCTTCATCTCAGACATTCGTTTCAAGCCACGGCGTCTAGAACAGTTCTGTTTCAAAGCATGCCGCGGCCTCTTGTACTAGAGCGGCGATCTCGCAGGAGTTTTGAAACCGCCACATAGAATGGAATGATTATGCATATGGATAACGGTTCCTGTAGGCGGCGCAATTGATTATGACTGGCCATGTGGGCGCAGTGCAGGATGTTCTCGTTTTCTTACTCTGTTTCTCTGGCATTTTCAAAACTTCGCACCGATTATATGGAGGAGATACAAGCAAAATATCTGCCATGTAAACGTATGCTAAAGTCCCAGACGAAAGACCCATGCATGTATATTTCAGCACCTAAACCCATACCCAAACACCACGCTCAAAAGTAACCCCCCCCGCGCGCAAGAAAAACCCAAAGAAAACACCTTATGTAGTACCAGCCCAACAAAAAAATAAAACATATATACATGAAAATCATTCATTAACCATTTCATAGCCTTCTAGGACCATCAAAATCAAACCCCACACCTGGTTGCAATATCAACAAGAAAAAAAAAACACTCCCAAAACCTCTCCACCCTACTTCGCCAACCCAATCCTCACCTCCTTCGGAAACGCCAATCCCCCCCTCTCACTAACCGGACTATCCGCATACGGCGGAAACGGCGGAAACCTCGGACTGTCTTGAGAATCATGATACGGCGAGAACGGAGCAGACTCCAAATCTCGAAATGGCGAGAACGGCGGCTCGTCGATTCTTGATCCTCTCAGCTGCGCCGAAAACGTGGACGGGTTGTATTCACGGAATGAGTTTAGAGAAACCGTGGGTTCAGGTTTCACTATGCTTAAGTCGGTTGTTGAGGCGGTGTGGTGACGTTGTTTACTTTCCAGCATTTCGTAGGATGATGGTTCTGAGATCCGGTGGGCGTTGTAGGATACGAATTCGTCGGTGATTGTGCGGCGTTTGAAGAGGTTTTTGAAGAAGGTGACCCAGGCGGGATAGATACTGAAGCGGCCAAGGAGGAGGAGTGCCCAGATGCCGTTGAACTGTTGGAGTTAGTTATAGTGATATTAGATGGTAAGGAAGGAAGGAAGGGACATACCGAGAGAAGGAATAGAACCGTGAAAGCTGTTGATTCTCTAACCACCATCTTTGCGGCTTCATCAAGGCATTTATTTTTATCCCCGTTGTTCGTGATCATACACGTTATCCACACTTTGGCGTGTTCAAGGTTATCTTTTGTCATCTGCGTTGTCCCGTCGAATTGTAAGAAAACGGTAGAGAAGTAGATTACGTCTGCCAGGATGATGATGACAACTGTAATTCCTCTCCATTGTAGTTCTACCACCCTCCTGATCCGACGGAATGCGCGGGATGCAGTGACGGTTCTGAGACTGGTGCTGGTGGAGTATGGGCCATTGGAATTCCCGGAAACGTGGGTTGTTGGCTTGTCCTCGATGAGACTATGGATGTAGACTTGCGTAACGTAGCCGAAACTATATATCAACCCTTAGTATATTTGCCCAACTTCCGTGGGCGAGAATACTGACGTTATGGATTGAGTGACGATAGAAGCCGCCGCCATCGCAAGCATTGGTCCCCAAAACGTTTGCACACCGTCTTTTGAGTTGATATGGCAGGACTCTCCAAACCGGAACGAAACTCCAGTTAAGGACAAAGCGATTGCCAGAAAAATCACCGGAATCGACCACCCCATTGCCTGGGAAGTCAAGAAGAATTTCCGCCCGGGTACAACCTGCCAGCAAATCTGGAGATGAAGTGACAGTGTACGTAAAAAAGCTAAAATTCCGTCAGTAACCGTTCCATCACCGCGGTGTGAGACACATACCCCACATCACAACGCACCATCCGCCACCCAACAGGAACGCCCCCGACAGCGCACAATTGAGGCTGGAGTACATATCGTGCGGGGTAATTTCGTTGAAACATTGATCCGGGTTCCCGACTGGTATTACGAAGGACATCTGCAGATATCCATAATTAGAAAGTTTGCCCCCTCACCCGAGTGTGTGCTGACGGGTTTATCGCCTACCTGCATCAACAGCACTGCAAATGCTAGACAAACACTAAGATAGTGTCGTCGGGTAGCTTCCACCGGTAGTACCGCAAAACTGAGTAGAAGAAAGCAGCAGCAGGCTACGCCCACAAGGTTGACATATGTCGTTGCATGTATTAACGTCTTGAAATCTGTTGAAGCGCAGGGTGGATAATCAGATTTCGCAGTTCCCCAGCGAGGAGGGGGAGGAGGGAGATATTGAAAACGTACTGTCTCTGTAAAAGTAATCTTGTCTGGGACATGGTAGACAACATTCTGTCTGCCATAAAGGTAGAGGAAAACATAGCCGCGCGTTTGTGTCTATATACCAGTGAGAATTGTATCCTCTCAGGTTTCCTCATAGAAAACTCACCACCCCCAATTTTTGGAAACTGTTTCTCCCCAACGAATGGGTATGGGCATGTTGCGTTAAAAGTCATTGTTAATTCGTTGGTTTCGACTGCCGGTTCTAAAGTGTTGATGTTATTCACAAAAGTCCCCAAAGCAACCTCCACCACTTAAGCTGCCTGATATATTTTCCCGTGTAATCGACTTATCGAGTATGAAGATCCGCAGTTGTATTTTGGTATTGTTGCAGCCTGATCTGATCGCAATGTCGGTTCCACTATCCTTTTCACTCTCACAAAAAATTCCCCCGGTGTACAGAGAATACGCGGGGCGTTGGGGGAAACCATGATAAATAAGTAGGCCCACCCATCCATCATTCCATTGGGATGGCAAATCTTGCGGCCTACTATCAAGTTAATCCATGTTTCTCTCAAGTGACTGGTTCACTGGGTAAGTGGCACCGGGCTTGTTCGCACTCTCTTCCCAGCGTTGATAGGCCCACAGCCTCTCATGCGCGAACGATGTACAGGGGTCATGAAGCCACCCGAGGCTGCGCTTCTACGCACTACTCTACGCGCACAAAGGGCACTAGAGCGAATGGCATCAAGGATTACAGAAAGCGTGATTTTTGCCTTACCTACACACCCCACCGCAGAAAAGGGGGAGCGGCTGGCTAGGTACTGGGACGGATGCGGGGCGATATACTCTAGAAATAGGCGCTTGATGGGCGTCGTAATTTGGCGTTGTGGTGAATTTACGTACCGACTTTCAGTTTCATGAATTCAACTGGCTTCCTTATTCCTGGTGGACAGAACTCATCAACCATGCTTCTCTCTCTTAACTTACTTTGCATGATATCCCCCGGACTGAAAGTTGTGTTGCCCGTCCACAAATAAAAAGTGTCTCATATCGAGTCAATGCTGCTGCAAGTCTTCGGCACACAGCACGGAGAATTTCAAGGATTGAAGTTGCAGATAGGCTTACTTCTTTAGAATTTGAAGGAAAACGTGTGCGCGCACAAATTAAAGAACTGCATGCCCTATGTACCTGTACTTGCATCAAGGCTGTGGTACCCGAACACCAGTAAAGTAAGACGGCGACTATTCCAAATCTGGCGGCAACCAGTGATGTCCGCGAACCATATACCATACACCATACAAACTTGGAGATAACGATTAAAGCCGTCCACCAGAACGCCTCTATAGATCTAGAGAGCCAGTGAGAATTGTAAACGCAAAGGAAACCAGAAAGAGCGTGCATAGAGTAGAGTACATAGTTACCACAGAGCCAGATACGCCGTCCACTCGGTAGCAGCACATTTTCGCGTAGCAATGAAAATAAGGATAAGCGAGTGCAGGGTCCCCAGGTAGCTCAGACCCGGTGCAGAGATAGGTAGGTAGATTGAGGCAATCTACCCTACATGCAATTCTGTCTGCTTCCCGCCACCTCCAATAGACAGACAAACGTTTGTTGGATCTCGGCAGGTAACTTTCGCGTTACGCGGATAGATATGGATAGAAGCAAACAAGAGCTGGTCAGCTCGGGAGAGCGAGAACTACCGTATGAACTCGTTGAGGCTTGCCATCCGCAAACTTCCTTAGAAACCAGATCCCACTCTTCTTGTGCTGCCTGGATCACGTAGATACTCCAGGCTCCAACTAAGCTTTGTTTTCACTTAACTGAGACAATCAGCAGTGGGGGACGTGCAGATGAATTGACTCGTGGTTCCCGTGCTGCAATCTCCTCTTCGAGGACTTACCAAACGTTCTCGATGGAATTGACGTCAGATCTAAATGAGGGAGCCGAGTCCGTGGGGTTTAGTGTGCGTAAGAGAGTTTCGATTCCAACCTACGGGTAGGGCATGTTGGTTCCTCTACCAAAACGTTAGAGTAGGTGGTCCGTTAAAAGCCCTTGGAGCCGAAGAACCATAGCTGAGAAGGCTAAACACGGCTTTCGAGTGACGTTAGATTCGGACAAGAGAACGACCACGACATATGATGTCACCTGAACTCATCCGTTAGCATATCGTCAAGAGGCTGAGAGTGAAGCGATATCTACCCGATGAAACCCAGACGTCGGTTAGTCTCGGAGGTGCGTATCATTGTTAGAGACATAAAGCGAACACCTCGCAAAAAGCATGGCGGACAAGAAGTCCACAACTCGCGTGATGCCAAGGCGTCCGAGGCCGGCTCAAAGGCGTCCGCAGTCAACGCCGCAGCCTTGTCTGGGGCTGAAGATCCTCGCCGCACCGGACTGCTGCAGAGTGGGAATGAAACCGGGGTTCACTTCATGCCGAAAAGTCAATGCCTTCAAGATGAGATGGAATTTTACGTGCCTTGCATGCTTGCCGCCTTACTGCCTGCAGCTTCTGTGAGTCTAAGGTTCTTTCCTTGGTTTGGGTTCTACATTGCGCTCAGCTACCCAAGTGCATGTACATGTATAGTGACATGATCGTTGAGCTGAACTCACCCACCCACCGCTACTTCGTTCGCTTCCCCTCGCTTCCAGGTATTTCCCCCTGTTTTGCTCCTAGATCTAGTGAAGTTAAAAGATGATGGTGATATTTAATTTCTTCAAGCTTAAGTTAGACCTGTCTCAGCCATGGGCACAAACTGGTCTGTGTCTTTCCGGAAGTATCGCGTCATCTTCGTTTCGAATTCCCATCTCGTGTCAGCAGATGAAAGTAGGATAAGCGGCCTTACGATATGTTTAATCGTTATCAAGACCTCCGTACTTTAGAGCATGTAGAGCAGTACCTAGGCATGTTCAATTGGCGCGGATAATTCTCCAACGAAAGGTACGTGATCTCACCAAGAAAGTTCGCTTGCCGCCCGGATTCGCATCCGTTCAAGCATCAAAACTCAAGAATTCTGTTGAACCCACCCTGTATCACGAGACTTCAAAGACTCCGGATCTCATATCGGCTCGCCGATCCACCTCCGTCCGATCGACATAACAATCGATAGGGGGAGGTTAATTTCCATCGCCTCCAATCCAATTGCGAACCGCAACGGCGCCACCATCCATCCACAGCGCTTGCACAAAAGCCCCACCCCACCCACCAGGTATAATTATTTTTTAAGGCGTGGTAGTGAGGAAAATAGGTAAGTTGGGTTACATGATTTTCTCATGGCTCAACAACCCACGGACCAAATAACCCCTATCCGGAAAAGTTTGACAAATTCAGCCCGCTGTCATCGTTTCTTTTTCTGCCGGCCCATGCAAGAGAAGCATCTGTGGAACTTCGGGAGATCGGGCCAGCTTGGGTAGGTAGAGTAGGCAAGATTTTCGCACGCCGGAGTAACACAGAAAGGGTGGAAATTGCGATAAATTGTGCGTGATGGGATTTGATCGGCGGGAAGAGTGCAGATTATCCATATAATGCAGGTACGGGTACAAAGTGGGTGTGCAGACAGGCGAGCGTATCAAAGCTGTGGTTGGGCTGGTTGTTGTAGTGGTTGTGGTGATGTGCACCACAAACATGGGATGAACTCGAGGTCTAATCGATATATTTATCAGTCATCCTCAACCGGTTCGATGTGAAGCCTGTACATACCCTGTGTGTTGGTGATTTCCGGACCTTCATTTCTCACGTCCACTTGTTGTAGAGTACACTGTCTTAATCGGTCGAGAATTGGTGGGTGGTACCGGTGGACTCGGGCATCCATCTTTAGGGTGTACATAGTTCATACGTTAAGTACTTAGTACCTTAAGCTGGCTTTAGAGGGGATCGATAAAACTTGTAAGCTTATTAAAAACGTTTTTTGGCTGTAACCCTTTTATCACTCATATATCATTCTTATGGAAAGGTTTCACTTCAAGATAAGTCTTGTTGAAATGCTTTTATAAGGGTGACAAGTGAAAAACGTCCTTCAATAGATCTATAGACTTACAGGTTTTGTCGGCGTATGGATGGGGCAGACTCCTGCTTATTACTCTTCCTGAATCTGAGAGGTGTTTAGACGCCTATTCAAGAGAAGAGAATTTTGATCTGGCGCTTGGGAATAATGAGTTGTTCCTCCTACTGGCAGAGCGGAACCGCGAGGGCTTATTAGACCGGCGGCAGTGAAACTATTTTATGGATCCACATAGAAGAAATTGTTGAGACGAGGACGAACACGTATGTGAGCGTACGGGAGGATACAAGTGATGTGTAAGTTGTTAAGTTACAAAGAGCGAAAGAAATCAGTATAGGTAGAACATGACGTGCCTTAGGGCTGAACCCCAAGGCGTATGGCGTACGCCAACAGAAATGACGTTCAGACAACCAAGGGAGTACTACCCTTTCTGCTGGTTCAAATATTGTTTGTGGGACAATAGATATAAAATTATAATGCACGTAATCAGGAACGTTGTAATGATACTATAGGTGTTAACTACAATGTGGCAGTAAACGAAGACCTCTGCGTCTTATGGAAGGAAAGTTTTCCATTCCATACCACTGCGACTGCGAAGGTTTCATTCACACCATGAAATCAGACCATTAGTCTAACATTGAGCGTCATACCAGGAATCTCTGCGTCGGCATTAGCCAGTGGTGGTGGTGCAGTGGTTGATGGCTTATGGCTTATGGTTTGTGGTGGTGTTTTAATTTAGTGAGTCAGAAGCCATACACGAACGATATTCAAACGAGCGATGCTCAGTGGCTTTGTATAGATGGAACCTGGTGTTTCTGGACATCGCGTTTCAAGTGGAGCTCATGCATGGTAGAGGACAGTTTCGAGGAGCTATGTCATTCCCCCTCCACCACACAAATGGCCTTCTCTACCCTCCCTCCATCTGGAACAAAAAAAAAAAAAACGCTGTGAGATGCATGCATCTCACGCCTCCCCACTAATTCCTCAGCCGTCGCAGCAGCTGCCGCCTCCTCTGTATTTCTATTTATTTCATTCCCATTCAGCCTCGCAATTTTGGTGCCTTTCGCAAATATCTGTCCACCAACCTGCAGCGAACCGAACTCTAAGCAGCCCAGTGTTCTACATAGAACAAAAGTGCCGTACCGCGAGATGTGGTCTCTTTGAACGCTTGTTTGGATGGACAAATCAAAGAATGTCCTGGATACGGTGTTTCCTCCATTCGGGCCGAGAGACCAGACAGGAGCGAAGTAATTTCAAGCACGCTTACTTCTTTAAAAGTAGCCTTGCCAGGCTTTTGACTATTGGCAGTTATGAATTTCGTGAATGGTTGTCGGAAATAGCTTCTATAAGCGTGCCCATTAGTGACGCCTCCTGTAAAGACCAAGGGCCTTCACACCCCTCCGCAGTTTTAAGTCACCCAGAAAACCCATTTGATGATCCAAACCTCTAACTTCCCCGATTCCACATCCCTTAACAGTCTGCACAATTCTCCGTCACCCAACCATCGCCGTCGTCGCTGCCGCCAGAATCGTAGAGCTTAACAACTCTTTCCCGTTACGTTCTCACACGCCGGGTGTTCTCTCCTCTTGTGGTTTGGAATGCTTCTTGTTACTGTCCGGAGAAAGCATCCGTACCGAGGCAACGGACGGGAGAGGTGAAATGGGCTTTCTTCTGTTGGTGGTGATGAGGGGTTGTTGGGCAGTCTCTCCTCTGTAATACTCCTTTCTTAAAGTCAAACGGAAAGGCTGCCGTATCAACTTATTGACTAAGGCGCAGCCGGATGGGGACGAGACAACAGTAGTATGCTGCTAATAAACACCATCAAGTACATACCTAGCCTCGAATCCAGGCGTTTCCATTGTAATGGGATGGTGACCCATTGTCGTCCGAGGCACGTGATATTGCTACGTCATCAGAAAGTTGAAAATTGGAGAAACGCCTGGACACTAACTCCCACCCCGAACTCTAACCCATACAAATACATCCATGCTCTGTAGCCACAACCACTTCCTCTGTAGAGCTCTGTATGATAATGTAGTATCTGTAGGCTTGTCTGAGTCGGCAGTAACCCTTGGAATGGATAAAAAATTAAATTTACAGCTCATGTGTATTTCCAGAACTTTTGATAATTTTGTAAACTTTGATGCAGGTTTTCAATAGCCTGATCGAGTGTCTGGGTGCTACAGAGCACTACTGAGTGTGCGGACATTAATTCTAAGCAATTTTCAGTCTGCAGCATTTGCACTCGCTCATAGAAGCCATCCAGCTCTGCGGAACATTTCTGGGGTTAGAGCTGCAATCTGAAAGCTCAGTAGTACTCTGTACTATTCAATGATTTGAATGGGTCATCTGGAATGTTAGCCCAATCCTGAACACTGTCCAAGCTACAATTGAGATATGGAAATATGGCTGGTAATGCTTCAAAACTGAAGTGTACAGGTGTACCCTTGGAAGGCATAAAACTTTATCTTTCAGAGTATTAATTAACTTAGACAAACCTACAGAGACTACATTATCATACAGAGCTCTACAGAGGAAGTGGTTGTGGCTACAGAGCATGGATGTATTTGTATGGGTTAGAGTTCGGGGTGGGAGTTAGTGTCCAGGCGTTTCACTATTTTTTAACTTTCTGATAACGTCGCCAGAATCACGTGCCTACCATGGAAACGCCTGGATTCGAGGCTAATTACTAATAGGGCCCAACCCTAGCCACCATCACCGCACCCTAAAACAACGAATTTTTAATTGGCACTAACGGCTGGGGAGACAACATGCAACATACCTACTTAGTACTATCATGCACGGCAACAAGAGACGGCTTAAACTTCTATTCACGTCTACCAATGTGACAGCGATTCCGCAGTTCCGTGCAAGCCTTCGAGCTTCAGGAGAAGTCCTACAAAACCACTTGTCTCTGTCACAGGCTTGGAACCAGCACAAAGTATTGGATATAACTCTACAGCGTTCTATCCTCATATACGCCTCGTTTGAAGATCTTGTTGGTTAGATCTGCAGAAAAACGCTTCCCATCGTGCTGTTTTAATGCTTAGCGGAAATTCTACTGGTCAAATAAAGAGCTTCATAAATTGATAAACCAAAACATTTTATAATTTCTTGTTACATACTACGACAAAGCCTGATACAAAATTCTAAATTGTCAGTCGAATATCTAGAGAGATTGATGGTATGAATCTCTTACTCCAAGGACAGCTTCTCGAGCTCCATCTCCGCCTTCTCATCGATATCCATATCCCTTCCAGGCCCAGGAACACCCAAAAACCAGCACCACTGATCCCTCAAATTCTCAATCGGATCCGACTCGCTCAACTTCAAATGATAAAACTCAAAAATCTCCTCCCACTGCTCCCTTGTCGTTTCCACAACCTTCCTCCACGTATTCGGCGCCCCCTCATATCTCTCCCCAAGCTCATTCATTGGTAAAGTAAACACCGGAAACCTCTCCTCATCACATAATTCCTCTTCACCCCTCTCCCTCTTCTCATTTTCCTCCAGAAGATGGTACTGATTATTCTCTCTCATCGCATGAACGAACCTCAATTCTTTTACCTCCAGAAACTCTTCCAACTCCTCATGGCTCCACAATTTCGGCTTCTCCCGGTAGTCCCAGAGTTCATTATACGGTGGTCCGGAAGCAAGTTCGGTTTTGATACTTTCGATTTGTTTTGAGAGACAGGTGTAGCTGACTAGCTCGGATAGGATGACCAAGAGTTTTTGAGATATTTTGTAGATTTCGGCAACTTTTTGTTCGTGTGCGGAGATGGAGGCGTAGTCGGTGGTTTCATGGGGGAGGAGGGAATTGAGTTCTGTGGCGAGAGTGTGGATTTTGAGGATGCATTCGGAACGGGATCTTTGGAGGAAGGGAAGGGAGGAGGTGATGTTGGCAAGCTCGTATTCGGTGGAGTCGAGGAGTTGGGTGAGCTTGGGTGGGGGGGAATCTGGAGTGATGGATTCGGATGCGGACATTGTGGTGAATTGATTGTGATTAATAGAAAGGTGGTTGTGGGTTGTTGAGATGCAGAGTAGTGCTGGAGTTGGCGGACGTGTTTTATATCTGGAAATCAAGATATGAAGGCGTATCATTATTTGCAATTGTTGTGTTCCTGGTAAACAGAAACGTGTCCAGAAAAAGAAGATGGTGGGGCTTTGTTTCTTTGAATTATTTGCCACTAATTTGTTGTCTTGTTAACGTTCTTGATAAACAGAAACGTGTCCAACAAAGAAGATGGTGGGGCTTTGTTTCGTTGACCTGGATGGAATGAATACCCCGTCTCACGACCCTGTGGATAAAGTCTGAATTCTAGATTTCAGCTGGGCACCACTGGTAAAACCGGATTTTATCCACCTGATTGTAGTCTGTCAACTTCAAAAAACACAGACCCATCCCACTACCTCCTACAATCCTGTGGATAAAATCTAGTTTTAAGAGTGGTAACTGGACAAAGGTTAAAATTTAGACTTTATCCACGGACACGGGGTATGGGGTCGTGCCACGGGGTATTTGGCGGAAAACGCTGCCATAAATTCATCAGTGTGAGCTTCTGTGAATGATGTTGAATATCTAGTGGCGAGTGGTGAGTGGCAAAAGGGTGGCACCGGCGCACCCGAAGATATACCCGAAGATTCTCTGTATATATGTTGATTCTTTCTCCTTCTCTTCACTTTATACACATGTCTCCGAAAAGTCCCCGAGTCATGTGATCTCTGGGTTAGGTTTACATATTTCGTGCGCCAGAAATGAAGATGCGTAAACGTCAGCAATTTACGTTCTAGCTAGCTTCAGTACATGAAAGTATTATTTATGGCAGTCTAAAGTTGTCTCGCCCCCGCCTGCTAATTAATACTGGGTTGGTGCGGGTAGATTCGGCGGCGTTGTGTTGAGTTTCACTGGCTGGCTACGCAGCAGGCTGTCAAATGAATTTTATCTAGTCCCCCCTGTTTTTTTTTTAATTAAATTAAAAAAAAAGAGCCGGGGTAGCGTCCTAAAGATTTGCCTTCAGATTAATGGACGTACTCGTCAATTTTTCAAATTCTTAGCGAAGGGTTAGGGTTTACCGGCTAAATTGGGTAAGAACTTGAAAAATTTACGAGTAGCGTCCTTAATATTTGAATGTTAATGGACATAGCCACTACTGAACGGGGCGAGACAAGTGCACTGAGTCATATATGCAGGTGGAGTTTTTTTTTTTTTTTCGAAATCCCTAGGGTACGAGATTTTGGTATGGCATAATGTGAATTACATGATGAAGGGGACTTTTGTCGTGTCGAACGTCCCACGATATGCCGTCCAGGGGAGCCGTAGTGGTCATGCTGTCAGTGTAGTGGGAGCCGAAGTGGGAGTACCTAGTGGGAGTCGTAGTGGGAATCGTAGTGGCCATGCTAAAGTGGGAGCTGTAGTGGGAACGGTGATGGGCGGGAGTAGGAGGGAGTCGGCTCCATCGCTGCTGTACTTTATATATTTTCATCACACCACACCCTTTTGTTTGCGAACCAACCCCAAATGACACTCTAAAAGTCGCGTACCAGAATTGCCGCTGACAGATGACGTATGTTAGTTATCTGTCGGTACAGTAGAGGCAAACGACTGGGCTCATAACCTGTTGCGATATGGAAGGGGAGAACCGCGTGCGTGTATAGACTTAAGGTACTCATGTCGCCGAAAAGTCAGTGAGTCATGTGATATCAGGGTTAGGGGCACAATTTTGGGCACCAGTTTTCAAAGCTCAAAAGAAGTCCTATAGAGGCGCGAACAGGGGTATGACGGATTTCGGGGTATGACGAATGTCGGTGATTGTGCGCCAGTTTATAGGACAATTCAGACACAATAAAGTACGACTGCATTCCACTATCACTCAATTACTTCCGTATATATGGCACTACAGTACTGGTAGATGCTTCTATAGATCTACAACTACCAGAACACTGGCCTCAGAACGCATTGTAATCGGCATTCGTCATACCTGTACTTCCGTCATATCCCCGTTCGCACCTCTACCGTTCAGTTCTTCAGACTTGTCTTGTTCCAGACTGACGATTTGGGCGTTGCAGATAGTCTCGAACTGCTTACTGGCGTAGCACGTTGCAGGGTAGGGGTTGTGTCGTGCGGTTAGGTGGTGTCCTGTGATTAAAACAAAATTTAAACCACTACGGCTCCCACTATGATTTCCACTACTCCCCATTACTCCCCCACAACGATTCCCACCACCATTAACTACTTATCTTTGAGGCCATCATAACTATTGATTAGCAATCTCTCAAGCCTACTAGTGGTTTGCACTAAATGTCATTTCACCTTGGTTCGCACCCAAGATTTGTCATTTGCCCTTAGTTTGAATGCAAAAATTGTCATTTTCGCGTGATGGTACATTAGTTATCTGTCGGTACAGTACAGTGATCGACCGTCCGATGACGAATCCCGTCCGTTGACGAATCCCGTCCGTTGACGAAAGAAAGGTTGGGGTGAATCCGTTGTCACGATTGTAGCCGCCAACAACAGGCGAAACTATCAGATTCGTCACTGGACGGTATTCGTCATCGGCGACTCGAACCTATTGTTACACGAAAATCTCGCGGATGTCAAACCCTAACCCTTTGTCGCCTTCATCATCTCGTACCAAAGGCTACTGGTACCAGCAGCACGTCTATGAATGAGAAGATCCCTTCATATTTCACTTGAGAGATTTACTTATCACTGTATAATTGCTGATTGGTGCATGCTACTCTCTTTATACCGGTACCGAACACTACATACCTGCCGTACCATGTCGTGTCTACCTACCGTTACATTAACCGCACCTGATCAACATATCCATCACGATTAAAGTCCTCACTGAGACCGTTGTTAAGCCCTTGGGTATCAAGGCGGTTGTTAAAGCCTCTAGTTGAGGCCGTTGTCTGTTTTCAAGTCCTCTAGTTGAGGCCGTTAAGTATTTCTGTGAAGGCCGTTGTTTAAAGCCCTTGGGTATCAAGGCGGTTATTAAGTCTCCTAGTTGGAACCGTTGTTTTGCCATCCCGACTATGGCTTCGCGGGGTCCCTGTCGTTGTTACCTGTCTGTGGTTTCTCGGGGTGCTACACTTTTGACCTGTCTGTGGTTTCGCGGGGCCATTCATTTACTATATGCATTTCGTCTGCCTGTAGCTTCGTAGGGCTGACATATTGGGTGATCTTGGAAAACTGCCTTTTGGAATCCCAGGGCTGGTCTATACAAATCGCCGAGTTGGCCTTAGTGGAGTTGCGGAGCATTTGAAGTTCAATACAGTAAGTTTCACAGAGTTCGGGGGGGAAGTATTAGTTGTTGTACGGGCCGCGGGGTTATGACCTAGAGTTTCTTTGTTTATTGATGAGCGGCAGTTTTATCTATCTACTTTTGTTGTTCCGGGGATGGTATAGGTTTCTGGGGAGTTTCCTGCACAACGGATTTTACCGGCCGGCCAGATGGGTCCTTCGTCCGTGCCTTTCTTAGTTCTGAAGTTCTTGCTGCTATTGAGTTTGATGAAGTGCAGCAAGAGGAGGAAGTGTTGAATATCCAGTGGCAAAAGGGTGGCACTAGCATACCCCATAGATTCTCTCTATATATGTCGAGTCCTGTACCTTAAGTCTATCCCCGGTAGTGGTGAATAGTGCTGCATTCGTTCACAAAAGTCTAAACTGAAACAACTGACGTTAATGCATCCATCTTATTGGTGGGTTCAACTCCAAACGTTCATTAATAAGGTAAATAGAGCCTCATATTAGCGCGTGCACGAGTGCAGCACTGTTCGCCACTGCGGGGGATACACGCACACGGTTCTCCCCTTCCATATCGCAACAAACAAAAAACAATGCGGTGCGAGTGCTAACTAACTAACGACCCGTGTTGAATGCCGATGGAAGTTGACTGTCCAACTCCCGGGATCCCTGGAGAGATATTGAGTGCTGTCAGTTTCTATATAGCACTCAATGTAAATCAAATCGAGGACGTCCCTTCGATATACATACCACCATTAAAAGAAACACCAATACAGGTAGACTGCCAAATCCGTTGCCCGGGGAGATGGAAAAAATCCCAATCCTCGGCAAGATCCGGATTTACAAGGTAGACTGCCAAATCCGTTGCCCGGGGAGATGGAAAAAATCCCCAATCCTCGGCAAGATCCGGATTTACAAGGTAGACTGCCAAATCCGTTGCCCGGGGAGATGGAAAAAATCCCAATCCTCGGCAAGATCCGGATATCGGTGTTGATCAACAAACGCGATACGACCAACGCCACACCACCCACCTTATCGGTTTTTGCAGATTGGGTGTCATGAGATCTAGTGGCAATTAAGAGTGGCAATTAAGAGTGGTAATCAAGAGGGGCATTGATTGGCGAAGTGGGATGTTTGGACGGTTATCTGTAGCGAAGCAAATCATGTTTCATCGGTCACTTCAGTTGATCTACACATAAAATTGCCTGAATCGACAATTGGCAACCAATCTGCAAAAACCGAGCATGTAGGGGATACCTTCCCGCTTTGTTACTTCTCTCACCGCTTGGGAAAGATCTCGAGAATGACATCTGGTGACGTCGTAGTTGGTATGCGTGAAACGACAAAACAACAAGCCACTCCGGGTGCGGACAATTTTGACCGAGATAATGGAACTGGGCGTCAGAAGCTACATAGCAGCACCTTATGTAGAGTTGTTCATCGATGGGAATTCGAAAAGAAGAAGAAGCTGTCGACGTGCGCTACTAGTCCCGGGATTCTGGTGAAGTAATAACTCCAAAACATATGTAGGATAATATTTGAGCTTGCTGTTGTTAGTAAGTCTGATATGTAGGATAATATTTGAACTTGCTGTTGTTAGTAGTAGGGTTCAGGTATCTGCTTTCCTAGCAGTCCTTTCATACTTAGATATTAGAAAGTGGGCTGATATTCCCGTAGAGATACCATACCACCAACATCGCCACACAGGAAAACGTAAATTTAGCCGGTTGAAACAAGCTCGCGAACTATTGTGCTCGGGACTTTACGGAACCGGTTGGAACATACAGTCACTGACCCGTCCGATGACAAATACGTCCAGTGACGAACACGTCCAGTAACGAACACGTCCAGTAACGAACACGTCCAGTGACGAATCTGATAGTTTCGCCTGTTGATGGCGGTTACAATCATGACAACGGATTCACCAACCTTAATTTTGTATGGGATTCGTCAACGGACGGTATTCGTCATCGGACGTGTCGATCACTGTATACGTTCCCAGCTGCAGATGGCCCAGGTCCACCAGGACAACATAGAACCTCACCATCGCCACAACACATTTACACCCCCCCCCCCCTCCACTGCAACGAGTCTATGGCTGTATATCCGCCCAAAATGAATCAAAACAGCACTCACTTCACGAACGCGGCAAGTTGCCGGACTGCCAGTGGGTGGGGGAAGTGTGGTGACACCTCGACGCAGTGCTGGTATATATTGATATACTTAGTATGAGATGGCTTTCACGCGGATGTGCAGCCAGCAAGCCAGGAATACGCACGCATCGAACACACCAGCAGACACTATGCACAACCAAAATCTAGATCCAGAGGTTACCATCGAACACACCCAGCAGACACCATTCACAACCAAAATCTAGATCCAGAGCAAGTAAGTAGTAGAGATCATATCACGTATATATAAAGATATATATACAACCCAGCAAGTAAAATACAAAGGGCATCAAAAAAACACACACACACACAAATTCTTTCCCCCTCCTCCTCCTCCAAAAACCACATCCATCCACTCAAAACAAAGAAAAACAAAGAAAAAAAAAAACACCATCTTTAATACATCCCAAAGCAACGCTAGGAAAAAGCCAAATAAAATACATCTCAAATGTTAACTTTCTTTTTTACAAATCCAACACTGGGTTAGTCCCAGTGACTCTTCCAATAACCGTTCTCGGCGCATACTTTGGAATAACCTCGTCATCGTGGAGCATCGCAAATCTACAGTAGTCCTCTCATTAGCCATCTATCTTCCACAGCAACGGGTGAAGTGAAAACTTACTCCTCAGTTGCGTCCCGTCCCGCAAAGTTCAAGATTGCCTGTGCACCTCCAGGGTGGTCCTCAAGGAATTTTGTGCAGTCCAAAACACAACCCTTAACAACAACCCACACGTCGTCCTTCTTATTATGTTTTGCGACCTCGTCCAGACTAATTTCCCTCTCTGGGATAGAGAACTCTTTCTTTTCCGCAGGGTCAACAGTAGCTGGGTCTGCACCATCGGCTCCAGACTTAAAAACGGGGTGAGTAGCGGTCTGGCCGGAAACCTGACCACCGGAGGAGGAACCGCTCCAGTCCACAGTGATACGGCCTGGGGTGTTCGGGTCGATGTGTAGTGAGATCTGGTTCAATCGTGCGCCGGCATTGTTACCGCCCTCAGACAGGACTTTCTGGAAGAGATATTCGCTTGCAGAGTCACCCGAGACACGACCGTATACGACACAACCCAGTAGTGAGGAACCACCAAGACGGTTAGCACCGTGAACACCACCGGCTACCTCACCGCACGCAAAAAGACCCTCGAAAGGCTTGCCCTCGCTGTTCAAGACCTGCGCTTTGTCGTTGATTTCAATACCACCCATGGTGAAGTGGAGAACGGGTTGCATCAGGGCGACGTGGAAGTCATCATTGATGTCGAGAGGACCATTGTGGAAGAACTTCTTGCCGTATGGGTCCTTCTTCTTGCCGGCGGCGATGTCGTTGTATTCCTGGAACACTTTCTGGAGGTGCTCAGGTCCGCAACCAATCTCTTTAGCGAGCTGCTGGCCCGAGATTTTCTTCATAAGACCACGGCCAGAGTAGTGGCGAGTGTGGAAGTCGAGGACGTTAGAGGCCTTGCTGTTGAGGATAAGGCGGATGGGGAATTTGTTCTTGAACATCTCTCCTGAGACGTAATCTCTGTGTCCAAGCTCGTCGCAGAATCGGTTTCCGTCGGCATTGAGCAACAAACCACCCTCACCACGCAGAGCTACCAAGAAGTCAGCGTCAGATCATACCATCACTAAACAGGGATCCTACCCTCAGCAGCCAGGAACTTAGTCTTGCACTCGGGATCTTTGGGATCTACCAAACCGGTAGGATGAACCTGGACCTTGTCCAAATCAATTCCATTCCCTCCAAGCTCCATGACCAACTTCTGTCCATCACCAGTAGCATGACTACCATTAGTCGTAGGCAAATCATAAACATCAGGCCTATACTTCTTCAACAACGACGTTTCCGTAAAATCCGCCGCATAACCACCAGTCGCAAGAATAACCGGTCCATTCTCTGTATACGTCTTCCCCTCAAACTCAAAATCAACCCCAGTAACGTGATTCCCCTCCTTATTAATCTTGACAACCTTCGCCTTTTTAATAATCTTAACCCTATGTGGCTCCTTCTCCGCCAACTCCTCCAATCTCACCATCAACGCATACGTTATCGCCATACCGGGGAACTTCGCGTCGTGCCCACGATGTGTCCGTGGCTGAGAGTGTCCTCCAAGACGAGAAACAAGCGTAAGATCAAGATTGAAAACATCCTGTAACCACTCAATCGCTGCAGCGGACTTGTAGGTGAGAACTTTGATTAGATCTGGACGAGCCTTGTCGCGGGCGGACTTGAGCGTGTCGTCGTAGAATTGCTTGACGCTGTCGCGGATCTCGGCGTCGACTTGCGTGCGTGTTAAGGCGCCGTTGATACCCGAGGTTGCTTTTGTCGAGTTGCCACCGAAGAATCCTGTAGCAACCACGGTCAGTGATGGAGGCAGAGACAGATTGGGGGGGGAATGAAGCGCACCCTGCTTGTCGAGAACGAGAACGTTTCCACCGGCGAGGTAGACGGTGTGCGCGGCGCTCAAGCCGGATAGACCGCCGCCGACTACGATTGCTTTTTGGGTCATTGCTTGTGTGGTGTTTGTATTGTACGAAGAGGGATAAAAGAGAGAAAGCTCGAATGTCTATTACCGAGCTAATGTGCAGAGTAGAGTAGCGAGAATGTGGTGAAGGGGGCGAGGGGAGTGGAGGGAGTGGAGGTGTTCTTGTACTCCCCAGACCCCAGAATTCTAGCAGCTGATCGCCCGCCGCCGCCGACAGGCAACAACAGCCTCGGCTGAGGTCGTCGAAGTGCGAATGCGGTAGCGCTTCCCACTTACTCCGCAGTTTCCAACCAACCCTCGGCCCTACTATTGCCCCTTACACCTAAGTTCTTTTCTCTGACTTTTGATAGGGAATCGTATCAAAAGTCAGAGAAAAGAACTTAGGAATCGAGAAGGTTTCTCGTCCGCTCAGTCTCCACATGCACGCCGACGTGTGAGTGAGACGCGTTTGGCATGTGATAGCCGTAGACCGCCGTACTGTCATCATCGTCATCATCCGGGTTTGTGCGACCCGATAAAACAAATAACCATGTAAATTCAAACTTGGTATTGGTATTGGTATTGGTAAACACATCAAATCGCTATACAAAAATTGCTAGTTGGTTGGTTTACAGCTCGTCTTTGATGTCTTCCTTCTTCTTCTCCTCCTCCGTCTTCTCTTCTTTCTTCTCCTCAATCTTCTCCTCAGCCTTCTCCTCAACCTTCTCCTCCTCCTGAGCAAACAACGCCTCAGGAATCTTCTCCTTCTTCCCCTCTCCCATCTTAATCGCATCCAACCACGCCAACACCTCCACCGGCTTCTCCAAATCGCCCGTAAACCGTCTATACCAACCCCTATAATTCACAGCCACGACTTGCGGAAGCGAAGATCCCAGCTCTAGCTTCTCAACCAATTCCTTTGCCAATGCGTCTGTGCTGGAAACCTTGAAAACCTGGAAAGTGTGTGGAGGAGGTCGACTGTGGAGCTTGCCGTAAACCTCTGTCAGTCCGGATACCGGCGCGTCAATGACGGCGAGGATACACGTCTTGGATTTCTTTTCCAGACAGGTGGTTTGCAGGCTGGAGATGCCGGAGAGAGCCGGGACTTCGGGTTTGGCTAATGTGGCTGTTAGTGGTCGTTAATATAACTCTGGGGATGTGGCTTACGTTTCTCGGTGACCTTGGGTGCGGCGCTGGAGGTGGTGGTGGAGGATGAGGAAGGCGAAGAGGAGCTGGATCCTTCGGTTTCCCAAGGATCGCTCTTCGGGGTCTCATATTTCGAGAAGAACTCCGACAACCCCGCCTTCTTCAACTGTCCCTCATAGACGACCCCCTCCGCATCTCCACCAGGAAGAAACACGATCGTGGGATACTTTGTAATCCTAAACTTCTCAACCACCTCTTTCTCCTTCTCATGAACCTGCCCGAAAGATATGACACCCAAAAAGTCAATCGCCATACTCTTCCACAACGGGCTAGTCTTTGCTTTATTCGTAAACAGTATCGCCTTTGCTGTTTCGTTCTTCTTCTCGAGGAACCCGTCAAACGTTGAGCTAGTGAGCTTTGTAACGTGGTCTGGGACACGCTTGAGGATGGCGTCGGAGATGGCTTTGGCCGTGCGCTCGCCGTTGTAATCTATTGCTGTGAGCGAGATTCAGCGCAGCGGCTCGTTGATTGGTACCTTCAACCGATGGCTTCCCCTTCGTCTTAGACGGTTTAAAGATCTTCAGCGTTGGGAATCCCTGGACCCCGTGCTCTCCGCATGTCCGCTTATTCTTCTCGTCATCGCAGTCGATGGCGGCAACTTTGACAATGCCTTGTAGAGACTCTGCGAGCTTGCTGTATGCCGGTTTCAGGTTCTGGCAGTGTCCGCACCACGGCGCATAGAATCTGTCCGAATTAGCAGCGAGCGGGAGGGGGTGGATTGCTTGGGTGGCTCACTCGACAACCTGCAGCTGTTAGGGAAAAAACTAACTACGGAGCTTCTAGGTGTCATACCGCGACATTTGTAGAGTCGATAATCTCCTTCTTGAAATTCTTACTATCGAGTTGAATAACGGCGCTGTTCTTGCTATAGAATGCGGCTTCGGCGCTGCCGAGGAGAAGTAGTGATGTGATAGCTAGTTCCCGGAGGAGAAGCATATTTTTAAACGTTTGTTTGCGTCGACTAAATTGGCGGGATATTAGAGTTTTGAAGCTTCTAGAGTTGTTTGAAGGGATTGGAAGGAGATGATGAACGGCTGAAAGTTGGAAGTACACGTACGATTTAATAGAAGAACGAACGGATCCAATCCGGGAAGCGGAAAAGATGTGGGCAAGCTGTTCTCTTCGCCGTCGAGGCCACCGTGGAATGTTCAATAACCCACGTACGTCACATGATTCCTATATGGCGTTCTTGGCGGCCTCGTATTTGTGTAACACACGCGAAACACACTCCCATCCATGCTCACCTCCGTCTGTGCCATTGACTTCACCTCACGACATGGCGACTCCAAGCAATGGCACCCCCTCCGCCTCCGCCCTAGTCCCCGTCGGCGGCGAAGTCGCAGACATCAACCAAGAGACGCGCGATAAATACGTGAAAGGTCATTCCCCCTCTCCCTCCCATTGAGCTCTCTCCCGGGGAAGGCTAGCTAATACCATCCCCCCCCAGATGACAAAATCGGCGAAGGAACCTACGCCATCGTCTACCGGGCACACATCAAATCCACCGGCCAACCGGTCGCCATAAAAAAAATCAAAATCTCTTCATCGGCAGAAGGAATCTCCATGGACTCTTTACGCGAGATCAAACACCTCCAAGAACTCCGCCACGAAAACATCGTAAACCTCCTCGACGTGTTTGTGGGAAGAAGCCAGAATATCAATGCCGTGCTGGAATTCCTGGCGGGGGATCTGGAGGGCGTGATTAAAGATAATACGTGCATTTATGGAAGTAGTGATATTAAGAGTTGGATGGCGATGAGTTTAAGAGGGCTGTGGTGGTGTCATAGGAATTTTGTTTTGCATCGGGTAAGAGAGAGAGAGTGTGTGTGTGAGAGAGAGAGGGAAGGGGCTGATAAAGGCAGGATATTAAACCTAACAATTTACTCTACACCACCGATGGAATTCTGAAAATCGCCGATTTCGGCCTCGCAAGGTCTTTTGCGGATCCTGGAAGCACAAATATGAGCACGCAAGTCGTAACACGGTGGTATCGAGCTCCCGAACTCCTCTTCGGCGCGAAATCTTACTCCTCGGCTATCGATGTTTATGCCCTTGGCGTCGTATTCGCGGAGTTGATCCTAAGAGTTCCCTACCTCGCTGGAGAAACGGATGTAAACCAGTTAGTAGTAATCGCCAATGCTCTAGGCACACCGACAGAGCAGAACTGGCCGGGCGTTACAAGTCTACCTGGTTATGTCATTCCCAACCCAGAGAACCAACTGCCGGAGGTGGATCTGGTGAATTTGAAACGACAGTTTTCATCGATGTCGACGAGTGGAGTGGAGCTGCTACATGGGATGATAAGGCTTGATCCGAGGAAGAGGTTGACGTCCAGAAAGGCGCTGGAGAGTGAGTGGTTCGGGGAAGAGCCGTTGCCGACGAAGCCGCAGGATTTGCCGGGGAGGAAGGGGAAGGAGGAGGTGGAGAAGGTGGGGATGGATTTGAAACGCAGGGCTGGGTGGGATGAGATGTTGGATGCGGGAGAAATGGATAGGGGGAAGAAGGTGGCTAGAAGGTTGAATTTTGGGGCTTGAGGAGGGGTTTGTATATTATGTATATGGGGCGTTCGGGTTGGGTTTGGGTTTAGGTTTTTTTTTTGTGGGAAAATTGCATTGCACGGAGAGTAGACAGACGGTGATAAATCAGTAACGTCTCTTCCATGTGCTGAACTGTGGGCGGCAGTCTAGATCTATGTGCCAAAACCTCGCCTCGCACCCGCAACAAAAACTACTGTAAATTTCTTATATCGATAAATTAAACCAACAAATCGCTAGAGCGGGTGTTTGAATGGATAATAATTTGCGCTATGGTAGTGCCCCCCCGTCGATTACGCTCATCGCAAATCAACACCATCTCAAAGACAGATTTTAACCCCCTTCTTACACTTCCTTTACCGGAATATTTTCTGAGTACATGCCACATCCGGATATTCCCCATGTGTGTTGCTCGCGGATTTCCACCCACTCCAGAGTATCGTTTGTTACCGGGAACACACCAGCTACGGTGGATGTCTACTCTGGCATGGGCCGTTCCACATATCATTCGATTTAAGTAAAAGCCTGTTTCCCGGGGTAGCGGCACTTCCCCCCAGCTTATAAACGAAAGAAAACTTGCCGCGCGGTAACTGATGGTCCATGTTCACGGTAAGGCCAGTGTTGTTCTGTCAATCATTGTAATGTTTTGGCCGGATACACAGCCATGGAATATATCAATGCCAGACTCATTGCCGTGGAGGGGCGGAAATGAGAGGCTGTCTGTTTGGGGTGGATAGTACTTTGTACTATACAATATCAAATATTCCGGGGGCTCCCGAGGGGAGAATCGGTACTCCATTCCGTCCGGTATGGCGTCAGGTAGGATGGAAGGTTGTTGCAGATAGGGTCGGGTTGGGGTGAAGGATGCAGATGACGGTATCACGGCTGCGTAGACTTGGTGGTGATTTGTGGTTAAGTGGGAGGTTGTAATATGCGATGGTGATGATTGGTGAGATAAGTACCTACTTAAGTGGGGGCTTATGTTGTCCTAGTGAGGTGGAGAGTCTAGGTGGTTGGACGGGCACCTGGTTCGTATACTTCCTTGGCGTCTGGGGATATACGAACTGTGAAGAATTGCGTGGTGAAGATGGTGGTGGCTGTTTCCATACCGCTTAAGATGCCTGATGATCGTATGGTATCTTAGTCTAATTTCGCTGGCGCGTAGCCCACTAGCGAAAAAAAAGCCGGATGACAGACTAATGGTATCTACAGCTACGCTCTAAATATTTATGAAAGGACTGCTGGTGACCTGTAAGTACTTTACCGCAGGTAGACATACAAGTACTCACTCGTATCGAATAGCAGTATTTAGTGGTGAGGAAGACCTCAGCGATTTTTGCAGTGCGCTTGCTCTAACATTGCCGTTTTCTCGCTGCAGGCTGCCGTACCCGGAAGAATCGCGTGTATGTAATAGACGGTCCCGGATGATAAACAATGAATCTGTGATTTGGGCTATTAAGTAGGTAGCCACCATTAATCCACCGCGAAGTCGCTTCCAAAAGTCATACTCACCTAGGCTTCCAATGTCGTTCAGTTCTAACGATACTGTACCGGTAATTGCGGAAGATACAGCTGTCAGCGCGGATAAATGTATCCCATACATACATAAGTACAGTTGCCAACGTTAGCAGGCACACTTTACCGATTTTCTCTATTTTTTCAGTCTGAAGAAGCGATGCATCGCGAAGTACATGTACAAATAGAGCTGGAAATACACGGCGTACTTGGAAATGCAACCGAAGTTATGGGTCTCTCGGACGGACTTAATAGACCAGAGCATATCCCCGCTACCAGCTCCGTCACCACTTTCCCCGGCACTCTGCACCATACTGAGAGTCCACGTCTACTGGATCTCACGATGTCTACCAGCCATGGTGTTGAGACTTTCGAACACCAGACTACATTGTTGGTATAGAATTGAGTTTTGGGCAGATAATAATATCTCCAAAGCAGATTTCCCAATGGTATCTACAGCTCAATTCCCATAGACTTTAAATGTGTCTAAGCATGCCTTCTGCTTAACGGGCCATCTTTAGCTGCTTACACAGGTTGTCATCCATGGGAATATAGAGGTGGTGATGGTACGGGTGGAGTCTCGGAACTTCAAGTAGGCGAGTAGCCCGCGGTATTCCGACCGAGCGACTGCAGCTGCTGGCAACCTTCTTGTTCCAACGTCGTCATGAAAAACCTAGTCCTGCCAGTGGATCGCTTCCCAGATGCGAGCCAGTGCGTCCAGTGCCTCAGACGCTGGTCAGTGCTTTGGATGCTAGTCGGTGTGCTTCGGACCAGGCTTCACGCGGACGCTGACCACTGCTTCCGATACTAGCCACGCAGTCAAATGGCCAAACTGTCCAGCGGCCGAATCTGTAGACTGTAGATTTTCGCTGAGACTATAATGTTCCAAATGTCCAAACGACCAAGCGAAAACGTGGTTTGAAAACGCGCATTCTTCTCAAACGTTCATATGGCATTTGGGGGTTACCAAATTACACTTAACTTAAGATCCATTTTCGCAATGCATGCACTGTACCGAGAGTGACGGTTCGTACGAGATTTTGAACGTGACGATATTTTTCAATATTGAATGCCCAAGAGTGGGCTAATTCTGCAATAAAATCTCTTCTGACGGGCCCTCCGTGACGCGTGACGTACGAACCTAGGCCTTGACGCTCGGTACAGAATATACTCTTGTTCAATTGTTGGTAACCGCATAAGTACTCTCGAGGAATATTACTTATATTCAAAATGGAAGTGAAACTCAATAACAAAGGCCGCCATGCTCCCTATCCCAAACTCTCGCCCACACATACCGGGGAGCCGTTACCAGCAGTGTCAGAACTGGGAAGAACAAGGTAAATAAAATCGTGGCAGATTGCAGATCATTCGGATGGTGACTTATCCACCAGCTAACGAACCAGCCAGCGATTCCCATCAGCAGCAGCACAACATAGATGATCATGAGCCCATTGGGATCTTCCACAGCTTCTATTCCCCAACCTACACGCTCAGTATTAGGAAGAGGTCCGTCCAGACGTTTAGGTATCAGCTCCAGGTTCTCGCTAGTATTGTCGGCACATTCAGGGTAGTTGTAAAAGTGTTTCATGAGCGTGGGGTGAATGGGCGGGGTCCACTAGAACCGCATTTGTGTGGTAGGCTTTATTGGCGTGACTGGGAATCTCTTGATGTGGCAGACACACAATTGGCTTAGGACCACTCGAAAAGTTGTAGAACTGAGTGCTCACGATTGTCAGATATCGGATTCCCATTCCTCTAACAAAAGCTGGGCCAAAGAGATGGTACTACAAACCCTAACGAATTTAAAGTAGCAGAATGCTCTGAAAGTAAAGATCGCTCGATACCATGGCCTGAGCCTACGGTATTCCTATTTCAGATAACGAAAAAAAGCCCCATCAATCCGTTTCTCTAATGGGGGCAGATCGATCCAGCCTAAGACCTGACGTGACTTGAGGGGGGATTCTACAATTAGAAGGACGTAGTCCGTTGTCGGAGGTGGATTGCTTTGAGATGCTGTTGGTCCGCTACGATTAATAGAACGGTTGTTCACTGAACTCCCCCAACATAGTGTGTGTTTGCAGGAGGTGTCGCGGACTGGAAAGATGAGTTTGTACCTTCCAAATGTTGAAGACCGTATATTCCTGTATGGCTGGGACTAGAAGAAGTGTTTTGGTGCTGACCGGCAGCAGTGGTAGTCTTAGGAGCCCTTTGATGAAATATTCTCCACATTTCTTCTAAATTTAGTCTATAGTGTAACCGAGGTACTTGATGGAAAGGGGCTTACGCATTTCACCAGCTCTGTTTCAAACCAGCCGGACATGGAATATCTCGCCACGGTGCTGGAAGTGGCCACCAGGAAATGTGAACACGAAGCGCATCTTCGACCCATATTTGAAAATTGTTGACATAATTTTGTATACCGTCATCGATCGCAGTATCTGCCCACTCTAGCTGCTCAGGAAAATCATGAAGAAATTCGGTGAGCCTCCTCGCTCTCTTATCCTGAATATCAGAATGCTCGTGCGGCAGGTGTCTCTCGTCTTCCCTTGTGGTATTGACGCAATCATCCAAGATCTCAGTTAGGGTTTGTCCTTCGTTCTGTTGAGATTCGGCTTTCGCATTCACATCCCCACCTCCATGAATTTTGTTTTCGACCCCTTGAACGTTTACGAAGATATCTGGAACCATTAAAACTGGCTCAACTGGGGAAGAAATTTGATTTCTGTCTGGCTCCGGAAGTATCCTATCTGGGAATGTACCACTATCTCCGGACGGGCTGCCAACAGAATACTTGTGCTGGTCCTCCCACTTGTCATTACCACCACTGTCCGCTGTAACATCCTGAACGAGGAAATATTCCGGTCCCTGCTGATGTGTAAGTATGAGGATGATGTGCATACGAGGATGTGCAAATATATAACTTACGAGTTTAACTTCCATTCTTTCCCGGACTGCTGCCAAAGGTTTTTCGAACGCCCTTGATGAGACAAGGAACTGCTTCGTTTCTTCAATGATCCGGAAACCTATAATTTCACACTTGTCCGCACTATCGTCGTCATCATCACCACCACCATAATCCTTAGTTTTCCCTTTATCGTGTTCAGCCAGGCTCTCATCTTTGCTGAAAAGAAGTTCTATTTTCTCATTCCCGCTCACCAATTTGGTAGCATGTGCTTCGATGTTTCGTTGCGAGACAGGTAACCTGGTTTGAAGTTGAAAGCGGGAGAATATGGCACGACCAATGATTCCGTGCCTAGCTCGAATAACCTCGCAAGCCTGCTTCTCGATCTCAGAGATAGCCTCTTGCTTGAGATTTTGTGCATAATCTTTTAAAAGGCGAACGCCTTTGTCAATGAAGAGATCGTAGTGAACATGCTCTACTGCTTGTTGAACATATGGCCGGATGTTACTCCTGGCTAGCGTGTCCGCGATGATTTCCGCGGCCTCATTTACGAGGGTGGCGTTTGACTGAACGTGTACTGATAATGATGTGTTGGATGTCCCCTGCGATTGGTAACTGCCCGAAGAGCCCGCACTTAAGGAAGATGAATTATCGTCATCAATATCATCTAAATCGCAATGCTCGATAACTCTCGGTGCAAATGTGTTAACGTTTTGAGATTCTGATCGCTCCCCTAGAGTTAGGATATTATCCTCCTCTGTAATGCGGATAAGTACCGTTCGATCCTCACCAGCTGCTTCAAGTAGTTGAATTATGTCGTGCTCAGATCGGCTGCTTATCCATAGTTTGACATTATGCGTTTTAGTGCGTTCGATTGAAAAATCAATAATATATTTTCTTTCAAGCTTCGATGGCGTCCTTGAAAATGGTCTCAATATCTGATATAGTATTACCGCTTCGCGTGCTGGTAGACATCTGGAGAAATTTCTTTGGAGTGAGCGCGCGCCTCCTATCGTGATATCGTCCCTGTACCCCTCTAAATACTAAGTACAAGGCCCGGAGGCGGCTTCGCCGCCTTGGTTTTTTAGGTAAGAAGGCGGCCGCCTCGGTTTTGTTTTGCAGGGATATACTCCGAACCAACCAATGAGGTTGGAACCGGCCAGGTCTGCGTGGCAACAGCCTTACCCCATCAAAAATCGACAAATATTTAAGTGAACCATTGCATTAAGTCCATGAGTATAGATCAGAGAATTTAGAGTTTGGTATGTAACATATGCAGCTTCGCATGGCGCATCTTTTGGCAGTCTCGGATGTTAAATAGCTCTAAAACCCATTGAGCGCTGATCAACAAAGCCAGTGTTTTGGCCCAAAATCGGTCAAAGTTGAATGCTACTCACTGAGTGTTGAAGATATCAAAAATCGGAAACCACCAAAAGATGTGTCGCATGAAGCTGCATATTTTACATACCAAACTCTAAATTCTCTGATCAATATTGGTGGATTGTGCTGGGAAAGAATGTTTTTTTTGCAGGGATATACTGCAAACCAACCAATGAGGATGCTTCGTGCGGACATTGCATGATCACATCCGTAGCTATACTAGTATAATGTCTCTCAGCCGCAAGAGGCGAAATTCTAAAGGAAAAAAAACAAATCATGAGTGTGAACAGTTTGGGAATGTGGTTAAATTTGGTAAGGCATTGCACAAGGCGTATCTATACTCTAGCCCGTATACGTAGAATCTCAGACTTTAATAGGATACTTCCATGAACAGCAACTCGATCATGAGGGAAGAGGTAAAAGGCAATCCTACTCTAGAGGCACAGGTTTTCAGAGTGCACGCAAGTAGGGATTCTGCTGCAGACCTAACCTGCACATCAACCGATTGCAATTGGTTATGTTGAACAGTTTCAACGTTGCACTGCCTCATTCACGTAGGTATACATATAATCCGCGCAGATGCACAGCTTTGAGGATGACGCAGTGAGAGAGCCTTCGAGGCAAACCGTTGGTTACATGGACATAGTAGGAGCCACGAAGAGCTACAGTTTCCTCAGAACAATATCTTCATTCCGAGTCCAGGCTTGCGTGGAGACTACTCCAAGCTTCACTTCGGCGTGTAGGCACCACGATGAACGATATCGACATGGAGGACTTCGGTATTTCAAGACTGGGAGATATGATGAATTCTTTCTGCCGGGTGGTATCTTCAACACAATGCAGTGATGCCACCCGTCGGGCTAGCGATGAGGAGGACTTCGACCTTCCGTCACGAAAACGACCAAAGACCTCGGGAGTCAATCTGGTTCGGGTATCCAGGGATCTAGAACTGAGGAAAACTCCCTGAACTCGGATCATTCGTCGAAAGTGAGCGAGAAGTCGGCCAAATATATCTCGATGACTCGATTTGGCCTTGGAAACTTCAATTCTCAAGAGTTTATTGACCGCACATGTTTTAGAGCAGTAAGACACCCGCATTATCGCATGGATTTTCAATATTGAAGTTACTCTAGGGCTTACTAACTTGAATATTGCTAGATGGATACATCAATCCGCAATAACACCGAATTCGGCTCGGTTGCGGTTGGGATAGGAAAGGCGAAACGCATCGGCTCGCTTTTCACCATCCGGTCTACGGAAGATCGATACCTTGGTGCTATTATTCCGGAACATGCGCAGAAATTACGAATCTCTTCTCCAGAGTTTGTGTTGATATACGGGCAAATATATTTCAGCTTCCTGATCGGTGTGCGAAGTTGATGAATGTGTCGTTGAATATATATGGACCTGCCTCCGAAGCTTCGAACGTTGGAGATCTGCTTTCCAGAGAAGGGCTATTCCTGCAGGAGCCAGTATCCTGTGATGATGATGGGGCGCGATATTTTAATCCACACACTCTTTTCGTGCCTGAAGAGATCCGACTTGAGCTCGAGCTCGAAGCTGAGGACATGAGGAATGGACTGTCGACACTAGAGACGTACAAATCCCAAGAGGATTGAGTATTCAGCCTTTTTGATAATGAAACATATATCAAACATATATCATGCATTCAGGGAGACTTTCCTTTTCACTTGACACGCGGTAATTCCATGTTTGTGGTAAGGCGAGTGCTGTTTTGTCAACCAATGAAATGGCGTTTTTGGGCGGTGTAGCACGTTCCGCGGTATCTTGAATTAGATGAACATATCAGTTCACACTTGACAAGATAATGTATCGAGCGGTGAGGATAATACAGTGCCTGCCCCTGACGTGGATTATCGGGGATACACATTTAGTCTAACGTCGAGGGTTTTTTTTTACACATGTATGGAGCATTCTGATATGTGTCTTCAACACGAAACAATAATTTTGTTATCCTCCCAACTCCAAATTGTGTCCTGACACGGGTTTTTCTGGATGGATACATATGTATCAACTCTGGTCCTGTCAGATATATAGATACATGAGAGATACAAATACCTCGCCTGACACCTTACGTTGTAACCTCACTGCGCATGCTCGCACGCTATAATAATCATTATTCTTCCCATAACTGTAATAAGCTCACATGGAATTAACATCAATATATCTTAGTAGAGAGCAGACATGTATCAAATGCAACCATCCTTAAAAGCCTGAAATTAAAATAAGCCATGAGCCATACGTGCAGAATATAATATGTAAGTACCTTATAGTTCTGTTCCAGCGGCACAACAATATTTGCGTAAACTTCATCTATAGGCAACCGATTATCTTCTACACGAGACCAAGCTTGATTTTTGATGCAACTCCATACGGCACCGCTATACAGCTCACCAGCCTTTGAGCGTAGTTCGCCATAACAGTTTAAGGCTGTCTGGTAGTCGGCATTATCCGAATTATTTGCGTCAATCTGGACTTGTCGTGGGTGTCGGAGATCTTCAATTGGCTGTTCAAACCAAAGTTCCGTAAGAACGATACCAAGCGAAAAGAGACTTTTGTCGACTTGCACCAGGGCAGCCGCTGTTGACTGTTGTGGATAGAAATTCAATGCATTTAGTTCCACTGACTGCAGGGTATTTGAATTCCCAAAGTCCCGGCGAACGAAAGGCTGGTTGATTACTGGTTCTAGGATAGTGACGGCAGTTCCATCTTGCTGAAAACGCTGAACAGCTCGTTGAAGGAAAAATATGTCACATTTTCCCCAACTCTCCCCCAACCATCCAGTCATATGTAGCTGCAGCACAGCAGACGCTAGCAGTACACCCAATTCCAACCACGCCCTCCTCTCACCGGCTCTAGACTCAAGAAGTTTGCCGAGCGAAATAACACCTGCTAGACTTGCGGTGCATACCGGTGGCGCAGGCCGCCATATGCGGTGCCAGCCATTGCACTCATCGATGATAATGCCCATGCAAGTATTCACACTTACTTGGGTTGATCGTTTGATTGCTGCACACAAATCCTCTATTCGTTCCTCGTCATGATTGACTATACTGGAAGTTGAAGGAGTGACAGCTGAGAATGCCGGATGGTCATTATGAGCGGATAAGAATGTAACTGTCTTGTCTCTCTTGGTTGCATTCCTAATAGCTACTCGTTAGAATGTTTCTACAGGGACATTGTAATACCAGCGTTCATACCCTGTGCGTTGCGAAACCGAACTTTGCAAGGCTTCCTTCAATGTTTTGGACTCATTCAAGTTGCCAGAAATATCCTTCTCTCCTGTCAGATCTTTCTTGACTTCCATTCGCTCAAACTCTAGAATACGTGAATTCCATGACGTAGAATTTTTGCTCTCTATAATACCCTCAAGTTCAAAATGAAACAGCACTTTTAACCGCAAGCTATCCCAGTTGTCATGGCGCATTTTGTTTGCAGGTATCTCCAGTGGTAGGTTTGCGATATGGGGTGTTTGACAAAGACAAAGTGCTTTTCTAAATCGATCCTGGAATATGTTGAACAGGTTCGTCGCCAGACTCTGCACCCGGCTGCAGTTTTTGCTAATAGAGGCTTCCACGACGTGTATATGGGACATGTTTTGTGTTTTTTGCATTGTGATGTTCTCTAGATTCGTGTTGATGGTATTGAGTTTATCCAGTTGCGAAATATTAACCTGTTCCAAGACACGTCTCAGTTTCCTCCATTGGCGTTTCTGGCCCTTCTGATCTTGCGGAACCGACTTCAAGAAGATATCAGAGACTGTAAGTTTGAGTGTCTAAGTAATTGCTCTAGCATACCTGATGAACATCTAGGCCGACACCTTGCCCTAGATCCTGAAGAGATGAGGCGTAAGCGTCCAGGGAATCGTTGAAATTCTTGACTGTTTCCGAGTCAAGACATTTCTCGAGCTCGTTCTGGAAATGGCAATCCTTCCATCCCTCCCCACCCACCAGTGCTTCTACCTGCTTCTCCAAGACTGAGCCAGCAAGGAGGAGTTCGCAAGTATTCTCGAACTTCACTCTTTCCATCTTGAGTGTCCGAAGCAGACATTTCAGTTCAGTCTCGAACTGGTTGATTTCTATGACCTTCTGAGCTAATCCGAGGTAGAAGTCTAGTACTTCTTCAACAAGTGTGAGTCGAGGTGGTGCCGGTCTTGTTGTCTCGATACCAGAGGTTGTATTATGTTTCGAAGACATCTCAATAAATTCCTGATTCTGGGCAACCGGAGCCATAATTTCGGGTGGCACCACACCTAAGGATATTAACGTGAAATAATAAGCCCACACAGTTCATATTAACAGGAAAGTACAAACACTAACTCGAAATTTCAACATCATCATGCCTCACTGTATATTTGACCATTGCCCTGTCCACAAGACCCTTGAGATGTCGCACGACGATTTTATATCCCTCGTCATCCAACGATTCGAACTTGCACAAATTAGAATGATCTGCATTAAGATCCAGAACCACTTCCTCCGCGGCTCCCAGCTTCGCCGATGCTCGATCAACAATCACCTAACATAATTGTAAGTTCCCTGGGTAATACTATATTCAAGTTGGGTTGATTCATACCATGCGTGCGGACTGTGACAGCCATTGGAACCAACCCTCGAATTTGATCTTCATTGGCAGAGTCTCATAGAAAGTGACTACCTCATATTCTTCTTTCTGTAGACAAAAGTTGTCACATATGTCATCGTTGAGTACAGAGTTTTTCTCCAGAGTGGATAAAAGACTGCCCTGAAGTTCCCCTGTAATTGCACTCATTATATTGGCAACACACTTCCCCAAGGTCACCCCATTGCCTCCACGATGTGGAGTGCCAAAGAAAACAAGCCCATAGGTCGCCTCTGCAATGTCGCGGTATAGTTTCTTCACCTTTGCACTCACCAGGGCCTAGTCATATGATTAGCTGTTGTCCGGGGCATCATGATCAATACTCTAACGCATCTACTCGATATTAAGGCATTGGACTAACGTATGCAAGCCACCATGGGGACTCGTAGCTCACGCATGAGAACCTACAGCTTACTTACATCACTACCATTTTAACACAGTGCCTTATTATCGAGTAGATTCGGTACTAGGTAAAAGCAGACTACGAACTTGCTTAACTAAAAGGCCACCCAATGAATGGCAGACAAATATGATCGGCCGTATTGTCTGCGCCTAAAGCCATATTCAGGAATAGTTCGTGCCAAAAGCGGAATCTTCCTCACATATCCTATCCGTGCTCCATGCAATCTATCCAACAATGAATCTGCATGGTGTCGAATACTGGCCGTGGATACCTCAGAAAAGACTCTAGAGTTGTACGAGAACAACAGTATACGAGCAGACGGAAGCGACTGGGGGAGTAACTGTTCGAGCCAGAATGTGCCGTTGTGATGAGTCCAAGTATGCTCCGCATGGTTTTCATGACCGCTAGGATTGAGCCCATGTACGAAGACGATGCTAAAAGTATTTGGCATTAGCGAAAGGTCTGGTCAACCTGCCCACTTTGCATACTCCGCATCCGACTCCGCAGAGTCTTCTGGATATAGCTGTCGGAGAAATGCTGCGACCTATACAGAGTGAGCAAACACCTCTTGATGCCAGTATAGCTGATAGAGCTTAGACATGCCATTTATGCTGTGTAGTACGATCTCAGCGTTTGCGTATTGTTGAGAAGGACATGTCGAAAGGACCGAAAGGCTGATGATTACTTGCAGATGACTTCAGGCTTTGTGTAACAATATTCACGGGACTGTACTATACCCTAAGCTTAGGTTGATGTAAGTACCCACACTCCGAGACCGTCACATCGACCTTATCGCGATGTAACAGCATATCTAGTCCTCCACCATCACAGTGTACTTCAGTTTAAGTATCATTGCGTACCTACCTACTTAGGTACTTAAGTACTTACGTAGGTACTTACTTAAGTACTTAGTAGGTATCTATGTGTACCGACTTAAGCAGCTAGCGCAGCAGTTCCCCGCCTTCTTGACAACAAGTATCGCTCAACTTACCATCATTCATACTACTGTCGTAACGCCAGTAAGCAATTCGACACTACATCATTCAGTAAACTCGAAACTCTGATTCGGTTAGATTCCGGTTCCTTAATCTATCTTTACTCTCACTTCATCATGCTCCAGAGCCCAAGGAACTCCCTTCCGCCGGAAGGCCCAATCAGGTCATTGTTCTGGGCTTGTGTAGAACTGTTTAAAGAATTTTTTCACTGTTTGCAGTCAAGTAATCCCGGTGAAGAATTTGCAGACCGCCTTCAAAACGAGGCGAGCAGATTCAGAGTCTGGGCTGAAAATTCTGGAGCACATCGAACCGGTCGGGTCTCATTGGACAAACGTCTCCACGAAGCCTCGAAAGTCAAACATATGGTGCTGGAATTGCTTGAAGCACTGGAGAAAGCGTTGCAAAAAGGTGCCCACAAACATACGTGTACTTCAAGTTCATGGAAGCTAACACTACCCAGGCATCGCGATTGTGTCGAACAGAGGAGAAGACGAAGTCGAGGATATGGAATCATGGTCCTCAGACTCATCAGCATCTTCGCTGGAAAGAGCAGGTTCCAAGGCCAAATCCAAAACAAGAGCCAAACCGATGTCGCCTCTGGAAAAATGCCTTATTGATATAACCCATGTGATTACTTGTCTGTACGATTTCTCTATCGCCATCCGGAACCCTGCACCCAAGGACCAACTTCAAAAATGTGCGTCCATTGATGTTAGCCATTTTGAAGACTGGGATGTTCAGCATGTTTCACACAAGTTCCAGTTTGCTGAGGATTACTTGAAAACACGTCTCGGAATGGCAAACACTAGGCGCCGTCAGTTACTCATATATTATATGGAGCATCAGAGCAGGATTGCCGGTCATAGTGAAATTTTGTTGAGTGGAGCCATCCCGGCGGATGGAAAGACAAAGGCAGATAATAGTATTAGTAACCATGATGGACACGATCGAATTGCCACGAAAAGTGAATCCCACGACAACCACCTAGAAATGAGGTCTAAAACGATCGTCAGCGGACCTTCTGCTATACAAACCCAAACAACAGTGTCGACGTACGTGCCACAAGCCTGGGACCCAAAGATCATGGATATCGACACATGCTCCGAGGCAAATCAAACATGCACTTCGTATGCCTCGTCCGCCCCAGTGAGACACCATCTCTCCGTCCCCGATCCACCAAACAACGATTATGGGGAGCCGTTTGAATGCAACTATTGCTTCTCCATTATAAGAATCAACGGTCGTGAATCTTGGAAGTATATAAGCTTATCTCCCTTTTTGTTCGCGATATATTTACAGCTACGCGTCCAGGAGACACGTATTCAAAGATCTCCGACCGTATGTTTGCACATTCAGCAAATGTCCGAGGGCGAACCACCTGTTTGAAAGTCGCCGTGATTGGTTTCAACACGAAGTCGAGCTTCATCGAAGGGAGTGGTTTTGTAAGGCTTGTCAGGTGACATCTCCGTCCCCCAAGGTTTTCGAGGAGCACCTACGAGAAAAGCATTGTGGCCTAGTTAGCAATGACGAATTGCCTACTCTGATAGCTAGGTGTGAAAGACCGATTAAATCGACGCAGTTATGTCACCTATGCAAGGAGGAGGTTAAACCGAACGTCCTCCAGCGCCACTTGGGGGCGCATTTGCAACAGATAGCGCTGTTTGTCCTTCCCTGTTCAATGTCAGACGACGACGATCTGGGCTCCAAAGCCGCACATGCGAATGATGAAGATACAAATTCTTGGAGCAACAGCGAACTAGAATTTAATTCGATAGGCACGGTCAATTCCGAACAGGCTCGATACTTGGATCCAAACGCTCTTTTCGTGCCTGAAGAGATCCGACTTGAACTCGAGCTCGAAGCTGAGGACAGAAGGAATGGACTGTCGACACTAGAGACGTACAAGTCTCAAGAGGACGGAGTATTCAGTCTTTTTAATAACGAAACATGCGTTCAGAAAGATTTTCCTTGTCCACCAGTCAGCGCCAGAATCAAGACTTCGCTTCTTAGGTGAGCGTGATTAATCGTTCTCTCCCTGTTTGCGCATGCCTTGTAATAACACCGCTATTGTAGTCACCAACAAGAGGCTCTTTCATTTATGATGAGACAAGAACTGTCGGTTGACTCGCCTCATTCATTGCCGGTGTTATGGGAAGAAGTAGAAAACAGAGGGGAAACAAGGTAGCATGTTAAGCCACGCGGGCACCAGTTTCATGGCTGAGATTTCCAGGTTTCGTCATCGGATTACTGGTGGATATAGTCCTGAGAGGCCTAAGACGACCAGGGGTGGCATAATCGCAGACGAGATGGGTATGGGCAAGACACTGACAACACTGGCTTTCATAGCTACTTCCATGGATGAAGAGGAAAATTCGAATGTAGAATGCGAACGTTCCGTTGCCCAAGTCCGCGCCACTCTAATTATTACCCCTGCCGCTGGTAAGTACGACTGATAAAGAAACCTCATTCACACCATTGACGGAATGTTGGATAGCAATTGTAAGCTGGAAGGAACAGATCACAAGGTTAGGCCGCTCCTACAATACTGTAACTACTCTGCGCAATGGTTCTGAAGCGAGGATACTCCAGACACACAGAGGATCTCACGGTCCTTTACTATAGCGGGCAGTCGGATTCCGACAAGAACGCAGCAAATTTTGATATCGTCATCGCAACATATACGATGGTCATGCTTGCCAGCAAAACAAGCAAAAGAGCTGAGTGCGGTAAAGGTTTCTTTCAGAGGGTGCAATGGAGACGAATTGTTCTCGATGAAGGTATGTTGCACTCCTATTGGGCACGGAGGGGAGATAAGTGTTGGATAGCTGAGTATAGCTAAGTATGTCAGCGCATGTCATTCGAAATCGAAATGCAAAACAAACTCAAGCAATCTGTTCGCTCGAAGCAGAAAGTCGGTGGTGTCTTACAGGAGCTCCAATCCAAAACTGTTTGGATGACTTTGGAGCGCTTCTTCAATTTCTCAGATTCGCCCCACTCGATCAAAAATCAATATTCTCGAAAAATGTTATTCTCCCGCTCAAGAAAGGTACTCCCGACGGATTGAAAAACCTCAAAATGATCATTGCGGCCACAACTCTCAGGCGTACGAAGAAATCACTCGAGGATCTATCGGACGATCTGCCTCCACGAATCGACATAGTTCAACGATTAAATATGAGTGAGGAAGAGCAGCGCCTTCACACTCTAATTAGCGATGAAGCCAAGAGAGCACTTGATCAGGCTATCAAGAATGGCCAAGAGGGCCATTTTAGTGGTTTTATCATGCAAAGCCTTCTTCGAATCCGTCAGCTATGTAACGGAATAGCTCTTCTGCCAGAAGATTTCCGCTTAGACCTCTTTGGAAACGCTACTAGATCAGACTGCACAAACCTCTCTTCGTCATCTGCTGGTGTTTGCGAAAGCTGCCAATCGAAATTGGACACCACCACGAGTAAACTGTTCGAAGGATGTTATCATTTCCTTTGCTCCCGTTGTTCCCGTAAAAATGAAGCTTCTGGACCAACATCGGAACTTTGTCCCACATGCTCCGACCGTACCCTTAATGATGTCGGTACAGATATCCAGCCATCGACTCCTGACACTTCGATGCTAAACAACTCGAAAAATGTTTCTGTCGAGCATCCATCAAGCAAAATTCAAGGCCTTATTAAGAACTTAAGATTGGAGCCTGGCGCAAAGAGGTACCCTCCCGAGTTCACCTTATCAGGGAAGTAAAAGGGCTAATGACAATTGTAGCGTTGTATTCGCCTGCTGGGTCAGTATGCTTAATCTCATATCACTTGAATTGGATCGCCAGGGCATCGGTTATACTAGGCTCGACGGATCCATGACAATGGAAAGAAGAGTGCAAAGCATAAAGTCTTTTCGTGAGGATGAAAATAAGACAGTGATGCTCGCCACCATTGGAAGTAGCGGCGTTGGGTACGACCTCCTGATCGTTGCGTATTATTCTCAGAAGTCCTATTGTTAACTGCTCACAGGATCGACCTCACCGTGGCTACATACGTTCATTTGATGGAACCGCAGTATAACCCTATGATGGAAGAACAAGCACTTGCACGGGTTCACAGAATCGGCCAGAAAAAGCAAGTTACCACAATTCGATACATCATGAAGGATTCTTATGAACAAGTAAGTGCATGTTTCCCTATCCCCAGAGCTTTCGCTGACAGATAGGTTGCAAGTCGATCATGGGATTGCAGGCTCAGAAGTTGAGGCTGGCTGATATGTGCACGGGCACCGGAACCGGAACACGTCAAAATTTGCTGGTGAGTGCTTTGTAGCCGCGAACTCCCAATTTCCATCATATGCTGAATGAAGTCCTCCAGAGATTGCGTGCGTGTTTGAGATAGCTCTGCTCGTACTGAACTTAGGCCGCTGAAAAGTCTTCATTGGCTGGAGAGGTGGAGGCTACGGATGGCGGAGTTGTAACTGCAACTAAGGTAGCTGAATTGGAGAGGGCTGCGAGTGGCTACGAGCACAGTAGGATGGTTGTGGTTTTGAGAGCGGAGAGAGTGTGTGCGTTTTTTGATTATCTACCGGCACCTTGATACTTTTGTAACTTTACTCTATACAACACTACATAGACTTTATATAGTTACGTGATATGTTTTCTATCATTTGCTCTGGGTCCTGAGTTGTGAGTGAGGCCTGCTCGATGTGTTCGATGCCTGTCTACTTGCACCTGCGATTGCTTGGATAAGAATGTTTGTGTTGTGCTTAGGTGATAGTCCGACGAGTCCCAGTGTTGAAGATGGAAGAGAAGGGTTGAGAACTGGATCAGGGGACTGTTCCTGCCTCCAGTTTCGCCGACGCTCACCTTTCCTCGATAGTTTGGCCGCCACCCCCGTGACCACCCAATCACTATATAAAACCCCCAACCTCCCACCATTTCCTCTTCTCTTCCTAAACCTTCTCGCCTCTCTCACCGAAAGTGTAAGAACACCAAAACCACTTTTTCTTCCACTAGAGTACCAGGAGTTTAGGGAACGCCACATCAATAATACAACAGCTTACTTCACCCCCAGTAACCATTGGAATAATGCTCGACCTCAGTACTGCTGTACAGGATACCGATCTAGATTTGGCCATTACCCGCGAGGAACTACGAGCGAGCAAGGCTAGATGCGAGCACATACACGCTGACAGTAGCCTCAATTGTCCGAGCAACTGCCATGGCGGGTTGAGGCTGCTTGGTCTCTATCATAACTGGCTATTTGGGTGTGGAGTTCACCGTTCGGTAATGTGGTCTCAGACTACCGGCAGTGTCTTGAGCTGTGCCAGCGACTTCACAAATTCTTTTCACCATAAACCACCATACTGGACATCTCAGGTAAAACCCTTGACATGGGGGAACCTTGGAAGAATGATAGCACTGGTACCTCAGATCCGGGCCACAGCTCAACGGTTGAGAAATTCGACGGCTCTCCAGCTTCTTTCAAGGCTCAACTGTTTTCCCCCCCTGCAGCTAGCTGTCTGAGCGCAATGCGTTACAAGTAGTTATGCCTAGTTGGTTGGGTGCATCTAGGCGGGCACATTCGACTCTGCTCAAATTGCCAGCCGCAGAGCAAATGTGTGCCCGCTCAGGCGTTTTAATATCGGGTAGTTGAGATAATGCACTGCGGGAGGGAAAGGTCGACACGCAAGAGAACCCGAACCTACAAAACACACAAAACACGCGAGCACCCCATGGCGGGGCGAAGATGCTCTCCGGGAAAATGATAGCGGGGTGCAGCGCCGTATGAAGCGGCATCCGTTTGACCAACTGGGCTACTACCCACCCAGGACTTTCCACCATGGTGAAGCTCGTACTCACATCCCGAAAATGTGTGCAGCCTCCGCGATGCTCCAATATCGTGTAGGTTTCAACGTCTCTAGGACGGTACGGGTTCACAACGCCCGAATTTTCCCGGTACCAAAATACATCTACCATCCCCACTGCAAACAAACCCAGATTACAATTCTCCAACCACTCTGGACTCTATCCACCCTCTACCAACCTTACCCTTAACCTTTCAATTCACCGGACAAAAAACACTACTCAAATCTACAGCTAACTGACCGTACCCCCCCCCAACCCCCCCAACCGTAGCAGCAAGCGGCTTCCTTGGTCTGTATATCAGTCCATTCCCCTACGAATACCGCAGTGAATTCCGCTCAAGACTTTTGACGCCGGGAGTCCATTTGAATACGTCGAAATCAGTTTCCATAGACTGTGCGATGATGATGGGCAGACTCGCTGGATGAGAATGAGTGTATCTCCTTGTAAGTAGCGTAAATAGGTTGCAAAAGTATATGTCGTGGTGAACTTCATTGAAAGAACCGTTGGTGTGCTTGACCGCGGCGGGAAGGTTGGGTGGATGGTGAGTTGGATAGTCCGGACGGGTGCCATAGGAAACGCAGCATTGCTGTCCGTCTTCAATCAAGGTCTTGATATCCGGGTGGTACTTTACGGACTTAAAACCATCCGACTGAGCGGCTAGTGAGCTCACAATAACCCACTCATTTCTGGCGCAACCTCCCCTCACCCCCTCACCCCGACTTGCACTCAAATCCCAAACCTGACGCACCTTCAAATCATGCTCCACTTCAAGCTAATCATATCATTCCAGTACTACGGTATAACACAAACACAACCGATACAAAGCACAAGCACAAGCACACACAGACACATCAAAAACACCCCGATGGCATCCATCTACAGTTGATCCTTCCGTATCCCACAAATCCCCAACCCACTCGCCACAAAATAACAGGATAGTAATAAAAAAACACAAGCCCATATACAGGGGGTGACTCATCTACTCCAATCTAACAAAAGAAAGAAAAAACTCCTTCATCACCAATCTGCTCCATCGTCCTCATCATCTATAATAATCAGTATAAACCCAAACAAGTATAAAGGGGGGGGGAGGAGGGACTCACCGCTATTACTAGCAACCTTCTTCTTTCTCTTATTCAGCGCATCTTGTAGAGCCATCATGGGATTCGGCGCTGCTGCCGCCGCTCCAGCCCCACCAGAAGCTCCTGCCCCTGCAATTGGTGCTTCTCGAATCCTCTTCTCGCTGTCCGGAACCTTCCTCAATCCCCCCTTGCCAGTCCCGCGAATACTAGCCAACAAATCATCTCTCCCGCCTACAGCTGGAAGTGCCATCTTGGGTGGAGCGGGTGCGCCACCAGGAGGAGGCGGTGGTCCGCCCATTGGAGGAAGCGGTGGGGGCGGCGGTGCACCAGTTCCAACAGGAGGCAATGGCGGCGGAGGTGGTGGAGGCGGCCCTCCAAAACCTCCAGGCGGCATTGGCGGAGCAGGTGGAGCACCAGTTCCTGTGGGTGGTAGAGGAGGTGGGGGCGGGGGAGGGGGACCACCGAAACCTGCAGGCGGTGGTGGTGGTGGTGGTGGAGCTGACGGACCACCGAATCCAGGTAAGGGCGGCGCAGCATTACTTGGTGGAGGCGGTGGAGGCTGTAACGGGGTGTACGGGGGCACAGGCGGCGGCAGCGGAGGTGCAGATGTTGGTATTGATGGAATTTCTAAGTCAACAATGTCAGTTCTTGCGCTACACGAGCCGTATAACTGGTTCATACCGCGTGGAGGTGGAGATGGGGGTTGCATCGGTGGTCGAGGAGGGGGCGGCGGGCCGTTCGAACGTGCTGGTAAGGGTGCTGGCGGCGCTCTGGCGGGAGTGGGAGGCACAAACGGTGGAGGAACACCGAACCTATGTCCCGAATCCCTGGTAGAATCCCCGTCATCCAAAGGTGCTTTGGGAGGCAGTGGTGGACCAGGGTGTGATGGCGGAGCGGGTGTTACTCGATGAGGTTGGGGTGGAGGAGGTTGACGGACAAAAGCGCCTGCATCAGGAAACGGTGGAGGTACAGCGAACTTTGGTGGAGGAGGTGCAGGAGGTGCAGGAGGTGCCGGAGGAGGTTGAGGAGAAGATCTTGCCCGTGGAGGTTCGGGGGACACCGGTATCGGTGAACGAGATGGGGGAGACGAAGAGCCTGCTGAAGTGTTCACCGCATGTCCTCGCCGGGGTGGTGGTGGAGGCGGCGCTTTCTTTGACATAGTGGAGTTGCCTGTGACCTGGGGACTGAGCGATGCACCTCTCACACCTAATCCTCTAGGAGGTGGGGGTCCTGGGGGAACGGACGGCGGAGCTGATGGAGGAGGTGGAGGGGGCCCCGGGGGAAGTGATGAAGGAGCTGACGGGGGTGGTGGTGGCGGTGGTGGTGGTGGTGGTGGTCCTCGAAGTGAACCCGTCCCGATCTTTGGTGAATGTACGCCATTGCTATGGCCATTAGAATATGCCTCTGGATGCTCCTTCTGTGGCTCCTTTTTCTTCCCCTGGTTTTTCTCAATGTAGTCGATGATAAATTCCTGGTTTTTCGGATCACGAATCACCTCATCACTGAGGCCTAGTTGCTTCAATTCCTCTAACAGAGGTCGAAACTCTGGATCATTCAGATCTATATGTGAGCCTCCGCTACGAGACGTAGGACTAGGTGCAGAGGATGAAGTTCCATCTGTAGTTGCCGGTGAAGGCCCAGCAGATTTACCGAAACTCAGATGTGGCATATGGAACCGGCTTTTCTGGCCGCCCGAGCTTTTACTGAGCTCATGCTCCGCTATTTCCTTCGCGACCTTTTTCTGAAACTTTGTAGCCTCCCTTTCATCCGCAAATGACAATCCCGCCGTACACTTTTCGAGCTCGAACGAGTGAAAGAATGTGCGGTCGACATTATACTGGAACCCTTCATAGAGCTCTTGGTCCCACAGAACGCCGGAAGGTTTTCCCTACTCTACCGTCAGTTCTCGCCCCTATCGTATATAGTCAAAACATCCCATTCCTACCTTGATATCCACAATCTTAAGGAATAGCGTCTTCCCCACCGTGTCCTGTGCCAACACTACCACGCCGCTTATCCCGGTAAAGTTCCATCTCGTCCGGTCTGGATAGTTGACATAGAGTCTAGCGATGGCGCCGCATACGACCTTGTTTGCGGGCTCTGGGACGACGCGGTTGACAATGTCTTTGTCGCTCCTTGTGAGCTTAGCCTGCGGCATCTCTACTTACGGTTTCCGATTCGTGGTGATGTGCAGCCCCCTTCGACTCTTTACCACCAGCGGGAAAGGACTCAAGCACCAAACGTCGAAAGAGCGATCTGGTGGTGACGTGCCTGGTAGTTGGTGGAGTATTTGTAGTGGATATTTGTTTGTTCGTTTGAAGCTTCAGCCAGCTCCTGCAGCCGGCTATCGTTTGTCTGAAACCTAGTCTGCGACGTAGGGCTACAAACAGGATTCCTAAGGTTCGAGAAGAGGCTAGAGAGTGTCGAAGAGTGAGTGTCGGACGAAGTAGAAGGATCGAAGTTGAAATGTCGTGGGTATCGAGGGGTCAGGGACAGGATACTCTTAGAGGAACAAGGAAGCGGCGGCAGCGGAAAGGCACTTGAGCAACCTAGCAAAGCCGTCGCACTAACTACGTAATCGGTAGTGGCTATGCGCGCCACACGAGAACGCCGACCACTATAGACCACCGACTCTCCGATACTCGCTGCGCATCTCGACTCAGCTTAGGAATCGGCAGGACCTCGAATGCAGCATTGCCATCCGCAGGTTGCGCAATCGATTCTCCCCAGTGTCATTAAGTACATATTAGACCGATGGAACCCCGAAAAATCAGCCTTCCCAGCCTTCGTCACTTTTATAGAGAAACAAAAAGAACAAAAACACCAAACAAGCTTTCCAGCTCCCAATGCACCTCAAAAAAACCTTATCAAAATGTTACGCCATGTGACAAAAAAAACCCCCAACACATATATTCGTTGATTATGCTTCTCTATTCGTTTTCGTCGTCACTCATATCGTCGTCATCGTAGTCGTTCTCTGCGCCAGGCCATTGTCCCTTTCCCGAAGCTCGTGGTGTTGACTCAGCGTCGGATAGAGCTGCGGGGGATGTTGGAGGTATCGGCGAGTGCGTGGATGGCACTTGTCTCATTTGAGGCCTGGGCGTGGAAGAAGCGTCACTGACGTTCTCCTTCCCCTTCTCCATCATACCTTGCACCCGTGGTCGTTGTATTTGCTGATGTACACTCCCCTCCCGTGATTTAACACTTTCGGGTCGTAAAGCAGTGATTCCCAATCCAGTTGGGTATGGGTCCGGACTGTTGGCCAGAATCGTTGGAGGAGCACTGTTAGAGCCCTTAGAATAGATGTTGCGGGCATTACTTTCTTCCTATATAATAGTCAGACTCTCTCTTGAGAAAGATAGGGCAGTCAACCACACACCATATTCCCCGCACTCAGTCCCCTCTGCATGGCCAGCCGGCGAGTGTGCTTCCTCATTCTCCTCCGCTCTTCCTCCGCATCCTCCACCAGGCTCTCATGCCTTGAACCATCATCATCCGACCCAATGCCCAGTCCTATCATCTCCGCACTGTCCCCATCACTACTCCTCGGGAATGCATCATCTCCAATAACGACGGCATCATCCTCGTCCTCACTTGGCCACAGATCTCCACGACTCCTCAAACTATCACCCTGACTTCCCGCACTAGATCCCGTCCCACTTCTTTGTCTCCCATTCCTACCTCTCCCGTTCGCAGACGACCCCGCAGACGCCGCGTCCACTGTACCACCACCACGCTGGGGATGCTCCTGAAGGTTCGCCGCGGACGGCTTATAACGCATTCCTTTCCCCCTCACTCCAAACTTTGACAAGAACCCAAACATGTTTGTCCCAGGAATAACTGTAGGATCCGGTGAGTCGCGTCCAGGAATAGCGCTTTTCCTCCGCAGCCCAGTTCCCGATGCATCTCCAACAGCACCATAATACATCCTCTCGCTCCGCACCGCGGGCGTCCCGCTCCCACTCCCCGCAAGCAAACGATCCAGCTCGTCTGTTCCCCACGCCAAAAACCCACGACCACCACCGCCATCACCTTCATCAGACTCCCAATCATCATACTCGTAGAAGCCGAAAGGATACTCGCTCCTTCCGTAACGATTCCGGTGGTGATGGTGAGCGACTTTTGGTTTCGGCAGACAGGAGGTGCAGCAGTCTATTAGCGACGAGAAGCAGGGCTCGATATAGGATTTTGTGAATGTAAAGCATCCCGTGCGCGCATCCTCTGCAGCCGACTCGAGCGAGGTGGAGATGCGATCGAGATTCTGGCGGATACGGGGGTCGTGGCGCATTGTGTTGATCGGGTTGGTACTAGGGTGGATTTAGAGTTGCTATTTAGTCGTGTGGTTGATGCAAGTGTAGTGAGACCGGCTCGCACAACGATGCGCAATCGCGAGCTGAGGTGGTGAGGTGGATGGTGAGCTGGAAATGCGCTGGTGGGCGACTAGCAGCTGCAGCTACAGCAAATGCGTCAACATCGACCTATTGTTATTGTTTTCGCCGTCTTGTCGTGCCTGTATACGTGACAGAATTCGTCGATCAGTGCTTCGAGGGTTGTTGAGGGTTCGTCGAATGTCGTCGATTTGTCCGAGGTTGTGTGTTCTGGAAGCGCAGATAGAGTACGAGTAGCGCTGACGTCGTCGACAAGTGTTCCGCTGCCTAGACTTGTAATCTACTTGTAAATCCGGGGGAAGACAAGATTCCCCCCCCTGGTATTTTCACTTACAACCGCAAAGAGATAGTATGCATCGCACTGCTTCATCGTGCAGCAGGTACTAAGTAAAAAGTATATAGGCTCATATCATAAGTATATCCATTCCGTACAATTACTATGATACTCACAGGAACACCGCCTGCAGGAAAAAGAAAACAAAAAATCTTCACAGTGCCGCATGGAAAAAGAAACCGATCGCAAGAAACAACGCAGATAAAGAACCAAAGAGACCAGAAACCAGAGACCAGAGAGAAGAAGTAGAAGCCTCACGCCTAAAGACAAAAGGTAACCTGTCACAAAAACACAGAAAACGCAATGATGGCGACCCATCTCCCCTAAAATCAGAACGTGCAGGTGGGGGGGATGGAGAGGGGAACAGCGGTGGAGCATGTGCTGTTACGTAGGTAGCCGTGTGAATAGAGACGATCCATAATTCTATCTAGAGTCGGCTGGTTCTCTTTCTACGCCCAGACCCTCTGTTCTTATACCCTCCGTTCTTAGGAATGCCCCTATCGTTTCTGTCATGCATTCAGGTGAGGGAAATTGCTACAGAGCCGCCGCTAGCAGCCGCAGCTGCTTTTCGGACGGGCTCAAAGTATGGGTGGGCCATAGCCTCCTTGGCGGTGAGACGTTCCTATTCACAATTGCGTAAGATTATTATTCGTGCAAAAGGGGCGAAAAGGGGCGTGGCTCATACCTGGTGGTCGTATCGTAACAGCTTGTCCAAGAAATCGATAGATTCGTTGCTAACGAACCGCTGGTTCTCCTGGTTGACGAACTGGTGCCAGCTCTTCTTGGGAAATCGTCCCAGAATGTTGTCATACTGGGCGTCCAGCTCAATATCATACTTGTCCAAGTAGTCGAATAACTCTTCAGTTCCTAAGACTTTGGCAATCTTGACAAGCTGGTCCGAGTTCGAATTTCCATGGAAAAATGGCTCCTTGCGGAAGATCATTGACGCGAACATAGCACCGAGAGACCACAGATCAAGGGAATAGTCGTATTCCTGGTAGTCCACAAGCAATTCGGGGCCCTTGAAGTACCGAGAAGCAACACGGACATTGTACTCAGTTCCGGCGTGGTAGAACTCAGCCAAACCCCAATCGATCAACCGCAGCTATCACAAATTCATCAGCGCACAGGTTACAAACATTGCCATCATGCTGAGGTTGTACCTTTCGCTTCTCGTGATCAATCATGACGTTGTGAGGCTTGACATCTCGGTGCATGATTCCCTTGCTGTGGCAGAAATCCAACGCTTTTAACAACTCGTAGATGTAGTATCGGACATCGTAGTCTAGGAACTTTGGGTATAAGCTGCGGAAGTCGGTATTGTTAATATACTCAAACACCAGCGAAGGGGTTTTGCTCTATTCGGCCAAAGCGCTTCGTCAGTACCCCGCGCGACAGTGCTGTACGTGTTGCGACGAAAGAACATACCTGAGGATCCCTCACGACATCCAAAAGCGCCACAATATTTGGTCCCCCCGACAAGTTCTGCAGGATCTTGATCTCCCGCTTTATCTTTTTCTTCTTGACTGGCTTGAGGACCTTGATAACACACTTTTGGTAGTTGGTGATGTTGATGCCCTCAAAGACCTCCGAGTATTTTCCCCGACCTATTTATTCTCTATCGTAAGCGATAATTTTCTTATCTACTTCGGTGGCAGTTGCGAAAAGCGGGGACCAATTACCGATCTTGCGAACGACCTCGTAGTTCTCGAGGACCCCCCACTGGATGTTGACCGAGTCGTAATCCCAGTAGGCCCGGGGCATCCGCTGGTTAACCTACTCCAGATATTTCGGTCAGCCATGTTCTGTAGAAATTCCTTATCGACGATCCGGGAAAGTGAGATGGATGGTCGAGTCGGTGTTGGTGGCGGTGGGTATCGTACATCAGCATAGACGCGAGCCATGTTGAGCGGGTTGACGTTGACAGTGCTCTTCCCGTGGTCGGGAATCTGAGGAATGAATGCCAGCTGAAGAAGTAACAGCCGTGTTACTACTACGACCCGAGTTATGATGGCTGCGTTGTCGTCGTGCCGACGATGTTGTGGTTTGGTTGGATACTAAGAGGAAAGAGGAGGGAAATGTTGATAACAGGCGATGGCTGTGCCTTCGTTCATGAAAAATCGTTCGAACGGCTTGGCATTTTAGACCGCTCATTTGAAATATAGAATAACCCATTCGAACCAGACGAAGAGGGTCTTTCTATAAATTCTCTTTCTTATACTGGGCCCTCATCTCAAAAACGCTGCCATGAGGTGGAGAAGTCAAACGGGTCGAATGGTGGACACTGCTGGAAGGCAGTAGAGAACAATGTATCATTTTCATGCTGATAAGTCTTTTTTGAAATGGAAACGTCAGATATATCTGAACCAGACAAAACTCCATCTAGACATGCTCCAGATTCTCTTCTTTGGCCCCGGTTGAAGATCCAATGGACACACTCCTAAGTAGATCACGTGTCTCGACCACCGCCATGCGGCTCAACGACTGGACAGACGCGATTCCCCCCAGTTCTTCCACCCACTACCGCTCACGAAATGTACTACGACCTCAATGTCCTGGTCCCTGCTCCCTCCGAGGTCCCACGGACCCTCTCCTTCCTCTCTTCCTGTACGTCCCTGTCCCCTCCCCTCTCACCCCACTAACCAAGGCACCAGTAGGATACACCACCGTCGCGTTCACCACCATCATCAGCGGCAAGCTCCCTTCACAGCTCCCACCACCTCCGGCCTTACCCACCCACGACTCCCTCAAGTTCCTAACCCGGTGCACGCTTGTCCTAACCGATCACTCACAAAACCACCGACTCACCGCACTAAGCGACCTCTACTCCATCCTCGCGCTCCGGCCCACCTCCGAAAAGCTACTCCTCCAAGCATGCAGTTCCCTTGAATGCGATCTGATCAGCCTCGACTTCTCGACGCGGCTCCCATTCCCTCTGAAGCACAAGACCGTTGGTGCCGCGCTGTTGCGGGGGATAAGCATCGAGATTTGTTATTCGGCCTCCATCACCGACGTCACGGCACGGCGGAATCTGATCCAGAATGCGGCTGAGTTGATCCGTGTGACGAGAGGCGGGCGGGGGGTAATACTTAGTAGTGAGGCGCGGCAGGTGTTGGCGCTCAGGGCGCCTGAGGATGTGATAAACCTAGCGGTGTTGTGGGGATTGAGTTCTGAGAAGGCGCGCGATGCGGTGTCGGGGAGGTGTAGAGTTGTTGTGAGGCAGGCGGAGATGAGGAGGAAAGCGTATAAAGGAGTCGTGGAGGTTATTGAGGATGGAATTGGAGAGGAGGAGAGGATGGAGCGGAAGAGGAAAGCAGTGGAGCAAGGTGGGAATGGGACAGGGAAGAAGGGGAAGCAGAGTGGTGGCGGCGGGAATGCTCAAGGAGGGGCGGCGGGTCAGAAATTGTCTAAGAAGGCGAAAAAGGCGCAGGCAGCTGCTGCAAAGGCGGCGTCGGCGTCAGCGTCAGCGTCTTGACAGACAGGAGTTATCTGAGTCATGCCGTAACCTTCACTGCAGCAATTGATTCGCATCAACCAGCAGCAACAAACCATTCGACCTCTCTCGAGGACAGGCTAGATTACATCGGCGTTCAAAAGTCCATTTACATTGCATAGTGCTTAGCAACTGGGCGGTCGTGTTTTACTAGTCTCGGAGTGTTACATCCTCAAAAATAAGGATATTTTTGTCTATCATACACATTTGCTCTCCTTCAAAACAGCTCGCGCCGTACCAAATCATCAACAAGATAGAGGCATCTACTTGGTATCAACTCGACACATCACGGTAGCAGATCACCTCCAGCATGCATACTGCCCTGCTCTCGACCGGTAGCAAAAACAAAAAAATTAAAAAAAATGATGAAAAGCACGCCCCAAAACCCAACAGATGCGAACTCCTGTAACAAAATCCCGCCCCTAATCCAGTATTATATCACTGGTCATGGAAAGAAACACAGGAATGAAGGGAAATCAAGAACTCGTGTGTCTGCATGAGTTTTGTACTAGATAGATTGATAAAAAGGTGAGATTATTCCCGAGGAGGTGGAGGTGGCTGTGATTCGGAAGGTGTTGGTGGAGGCGAGTTTTCGATATCTTTTGGTACTGGCGTCTGTCGGGGGGGGTGCTCCCTAGTCTTCAGTCGCAATGCCTCTCGTTGGGTGTCCTCCTTCGTCTTCTCGGCATCCAATACCTTCGCCACATCTCCGACTCCCGCATTTGACTTCACCAACCGTCCAACAATATCCGGACTAGTTGAAACTCCCAAATCTTGTTTCTGGGCCCCATCATCGCGGTTCTTTGGTTTTTCGAGGTTCTTATCATCCCCCTTCGCTACCACTTTGACTGAGTCTATATCCTTCTTCAAACCCGAGACCACCTCCCTGCCCAAATCCAGCGAGTTACCCATATCAGAGATCCGCTTCGTTGGTGGTGGCTTGAACTTGGACACAAACCGAACTGTCATCCGATGTACCGTTGCCTGCTCGGGATTTTCCGGATTGAAGCTACCAGTCAGATCTACCGTAACGAGCATGTTGTTGCTGGTGACTTGAACCATTCCGTCGATGATAACATGTCCACTGGGAGGTGGTAGTCGCATCCTCGTCCTTTTGAGGTCGTCCTTAAGGTTTGCTAGTGTCCACTGGGAAAGATCCACGCCGTACTGAACAAGACCGAAAACATCTTCAATCTTCTCTTCTTCGTTTGGGTCCTGTGGGGAGGTGATATCAGCCCAGATATCCAAGAGCGAGTTCTTGACGGCGTAGAACATCCATCGCGGGAAAATTATCGATTCTCTCCGTAGATAACGGTCAGCCCCCATGCGACGCTCTGCATAACCTACTTCAAGCACCAACTGCCGGTCTTCGGGATTCGTGGAAGTAGGATCAGGTTGTCTGTAGACAAACTGCAGTCCCTTCTGTCGATAACCCGGCGGTGGACCGTGTGGATAGTGGAAGTAGAGCAAGGAATGGATCGCTCGAATTTGCGGACCGAGCTGGCCAGCTAGTGATGTGCGTAATATCTGCACCGTCTTATCCTCAAATACCCGTCGCGCCTTCCGTGCCAGTGCCCGATTCGAACCGAATTTGATGAAAGCTTTGACTTCGGGGTCGTCCTTCTTGAACTTCTGCGGGTCCTCCTGTCTCGCGAATCCGAGCGGTATAAACAGCGGTTGACCGCTCATTCCCATCACTTGTACCACTCGGATCCCCAACATGACGGTGATAACCGTGGTGCCAACAACGTATATGAATTTCGCGCCACTCTTGGGCCGCGGCTTGACAAAACGCACGCGGTAAACGTTGCTGGCATTTTGGGCGGCATCGACTTTGAGGGGAACGCGGGAGTGCGTAAGGATGGATCGGAGGCGACTGAACATTGAGAATTGCGTGGTAGATTAGATTGCCGGCGGTGGCAAGGTAGCGGTAGTAGAGGTGGTGGGGGGCAAATCTGTGCTGATCCGCAGAGCGGGCACTGATCGGATGAAAAGAAACCCAGATGCCCTGTCCCGAGTTGTCCTATTTCCGAGGAATTGGATAGGTGGTGAAGACCAAGTTGTCGTATGTTGAAGCGGTGGTGGTTGCAGCCTTATCGTATGAATCACGAAAAGGTTTCATAGACGCCCGGGTAGCTTCGCGGCAACACTACCGCTAACCGCAATGGTTCGTTGTTACCACCTCCTAGGTCCAACTGCCACGCATAATTGCTATCAAGAGACAAAAAGCCCAGCCAAAGCGGTTATTATAAGAATCAAGTGCTACGTAACATTTATGGGCTTACATTCCGTCAAACGATCTTTGCCTGATAAAAACAGCAACACCCACTTCCCCGAAATTGTAATGCACAAAAGCTACATATCGAACAGCCATGAGCAACGAAATCCATGAACAACGAAGTCCGAATACCAGCTACCAGGGCCAGGAAACCACACTAGCAAAGCACATAGTCTGGATTCTCTCAAACCTCGCAACCTCATAACCAGGTTTGAGAGAATCCAGACTACAAAGCACCTCCTTCAGATCCTGGAATGATGTTTGATCAAAATAACCCCAGCGAACTAGGGTAAAATCCAAATAATTTCACCGAAAAGGAAGTTGTCTGCGTTTAGTCCAATTACATCATCCAGTTCCTTCTATCTAATCCCAACAACCCCGCCGGCTTACAGCAAGCTCTCTCTTCCTCCCCCCCGATGGCGTGAACCGTGATGATTTGAGAGGGCCTTTACTCCAATTAAATCAATATCACAACGGATACATATTCATCCGTGTATAGGTTTTTTACGCCCAGTATACACCCCCACACAATGTAGACCGAGGGCCGCCTCAATATTATTTCTTGTGCTTGCCTTGCTGTAATCTCTTAAGAGATACTCAAACACTCTCATAAGAGCATGCCGAAGAATTGGAGTGCAAAGCTCAACAGGAGCTCCACAAATCTCAGGAAGTCAACGCCGAGGAAATTAAACAGTCAACAACGAAGAATACAATGACGAATCTTTGAGAGGCAGTCGACGTATGTAACCCACGCTTCACGGCTACTTTGTTGAGAAGCAAGAAGAGCGATTTGTGCGGTAGTACGGTCGGGAAGGAAGAGGAAGGGTGGTAATGGTGGTTAGGGTAGTGGATGTTGAAATCTCAGTGATCCCTGTCGCCACGTTCCCAACTTTATGCATCAAAGATCTACCAGTCCCGGCTTCCCGTTGACCCTTGGTTTCAAAATACTACCAAGGCAAACCACATCACTTTCAAAGCATTATATTCATATTGATCTAGGTATATTGTATGGCCTCGAGAAGCTAAAATCCGAACACACGAAACACGAAACGACCCATAGTATTTTCAACCTTTTCAACCTCAGGTTGAGATGCAGCAGGGCTGTTCCGATCGCCGGTAGAGCGGTTGACCTCAGAGGTAAAGGAGAGAGGGGTTCCGAGATGATAAACGGGCGGCGTCAGGGGCTCCTGGAAAAGGCTGTTATCGCTCTTCTTGGCGTTAGCATAATACTCTTTCATCAACCCGTCATCATGTTTTTGACTGAAAGGAAAGCCATCAGGGAGGTTGTCTTCCTCCTGAAATTCTTCATTAGTGTGTGGGAAAATGACCACGAACTGCTCCTTGTGGTATTCGACAACCTTTCCTCACCATCCACCAGACTTCCACTATGATCGACACCAAGGTGGTACCAGAAAGCGTCCTGCTCTCCACCGAGGGCTTCGGAAGCCTTCTCGTAGGGCCAATTCCTGGGGAATTCCAGATAATCACCACTGCCTCGGACCTGAACCTTGAGAATAGTCTCTTGGGAATCGTCTCCGGAGTCTTCTTGGGAGTCTTCTTCGTAGAGATCTTCGCAAGGATTCTTTCGGTAGATTGTTGGGTAATCGTTTCGGAGGTATTCTCGGAGGTCTTTTCGGCGGAGAATAACAACAATGCCTACACGCTTGTCAGTCACTCTTGGAATAACCTGGAAACAGATAACTTACCCTGGAACAATAGGTGATATCCGAACTCAAGGGGAAAAAAACGCGAATCCTACTTCTTGTCCTGCTTGTTTCCCTGTCCTACATACTTCCAAGGTCAGTCGCTCTTGGAAATATATATATACCTAGAAACTGATAACCTACACACAAACCTTACTTCCTTGAAAGATCAATACTTCCTTTGAGCAACACCTACACGATTGTCAGTCACTCTCACTGTTGGAATTAGCTGGCATAACAAATAACTTACTCCCCCCACAAATACAAGCAACCACTTTTTCGTTCCTTTATCGATTTCATTGATACGTGCGTTAATAGTATCATACTTGGTAGCGTTACATGCGTTGGCCTTTCAAGTATCAGAATATTCCCAAGCAAATGTGTGAATGAAAACCCTTACTTTTTCTACATATGTGAATCGTCCAAACACCCGCTCATCTGCTCTTCATAATTCGTCGACGGAATGAAATCAGCACCTCGATGCACTTAGTTGTTGTTAGTGGGACTCCTTTGCTTGATGGGTGCTATGAGATGATGCCTACCGTTGTACAAAAGCATAGTTGGAAAATCCGTATTCGGCGTGTGTTGACGCACCGCCAGAACCGAATTTGTCTTGAATTCGGTGCATACTCGTACAAAAAGCAGCAAGTGGTTGTAGCAAAAAATAGCAAGTGAAGGAAGATAGAGGAGATGTTCCATTGCAATGCTTAAATACAAAATACTATAGCAAAAAACCCCGTTTATTCGTCCGCCAATACTGTGCCAGTCGAACCAAATTGAAAATGAATGGAAGGGATTAAGCCAGAAGTCTAGTTGAATCCTCGCTAATATTGAGGACTGTTTTGTACTCTAGTTGTATCGTGTCCGTTGTGTCCGTTGTGTCCGTTGTCTGCTGCTGTGTAATTGTATCATGTCTGTTGTACCGAACGCTGAAGAATCCTCTATGAAATTAAGACCCGTTTTGTAAAATCCCGTTACTTGATGATATGACCTAGTGCCTACCTTGTTTGAAAATCCTGTTAACCACTTTATTGAGCTACTTTATCGTGTCGAAAGCTACAACTACTGTTCTGAGCGTCAAGGTTCGTACGAGATTTCGAGTGTAACGTTTCTTTTTAGATGCCGGAATCTCAAGAGGGAGTTGAAGCAGGTTCTATCGCGGAATCTCCGTGATGGTGTGAAGTATGAACGATCAGTGATGCTCGTTGTAGAGCTTTGTTTACTACCCAGAATCACATGACGCGCTGTCTCAAACCCTAACCACTGCCCCCCTACAAATGGAAACGCCAATTTCTGGAGACTAGCTGTCATACGCAACGTCACCGCGATATCCCCCACGAACTACCGACTCAATACACGTCGCGGAGCCTACTTTCCTATAATTGTCTTTTTGTGAGAAAAGCCGAGTCACCACCATGAGACTCGCAGCCAGCATCGTGGCCTCCGGACTCGCCACGTTCGCAGCTGCCTCTTCTGCCGCCATCTACGAACTCAACTCTCCCGTGCCCAGCGGACCTGAACTCGAAGTATCCTCGGAACAAGCACGACTTGGGCTTGCGCTAGCTCTTGGTGTGTCGCGGTTCTACAAACTGGGGGTGCAGGGGACAGCCGATAAGAAGATTGAGGTACTGGAACAGTTCGGACGTTTGGAGAACCGGATTGGCGTATCGCCCGATGATGAGGGGAGGTTTTTGCTGTCACTAGCTGGCATGGGGATGGAGGATGCCAACGGTATGACCGGAGATCTTTGCACCCACTCCAGGCCGAGTTCTGACGGGGCGATCCAGGACCACCGTTGAACAAGCCTCTATTGGTCATGAAGGACGCGCCTAGCACACAATCTACCGGCGAACTATTGAAGCAGTTAGCTGAAGAGAAGGCGGAGACTATTTCACAACCTCTGCAGGAGATCGCATCGCTAGACACAAGCTTTTGTGTAGCGACACCTGCCATTCGAGATGCGGTATGCACCCTTCCCGACTCATCTCAGTCCCTGACTGACCACGGCATTGCAGGAGAGTCTCGTCTCTAACTACAAGTTCGCAAACTACAAATCATGGCAAGTTGGCCAAGAAAACAAGGGTGTCACCAAAGAGATGACATCAGTCTTCAACCCGGACCGCAACGAAGACCGCCGCTTCATGAGCGAATACCTCCTCTTCAAAGCCTTCACGGAGAAAGTAGTCCCCCGAATGGCCGAAGAAAAGAGCTTCGCATTCTGTCATTTCCAGGGCCTTCAGGACCTCATCTCCGCCCACGGCCATGATTCCCCTGAAGTCAAGCTTGCCCTCTCACTCTACCAAAGCGCACTCCTCCGCCTCTCAACCGGCAGCACCAAAACCACTCTCCTGATTACTCCCGGAGCTTCGGGGAAATCTACCGGATTTGAAATCGCGTCGCATCTCCACCACAAACGCGCGGAAGCTCCCCTCTCCGTTCATGCCAAGCCCGCGATTACCTCCTCTCCCGCCCATATCTCAAAGAACCCTAAGCGTCTCGAGCGCTGCTACAAATCCAAAGACGTCTGCAACAACGCCACTAACTCATGTTCATCCCATGGCGAATGTACAAAGGGTACTAAAGAATGCTGGTCTTGCACTTGCAAACCTTCAGAGTTGAAATCCGACGATGGGCATAAGCAGGTAACGTATTGGGGGGGATATGGCTGCCAGAAGAGGGATATATCGGTGCCGTTTAACATTTTCTTTATATTTACGATTATCATTGTTCTGGTTGTGGCGTGGGCTATTGGGTTGCTGTACTCTATTGGGGAGGCGGAGTTGCCGAGTGTTTTGTCTGCTGGAGTGGCACCAACGAAGAGGGCATAGGATTTCCTTTTGAGAGGGCTGTTTCTTTTATTGTAGTGTATAACGGATGTTTTTCTTTTTTTTTTTTACGCTTTGTGGGTTTTAGCAGTATGGATTGTGTGTGAAATATATCTGTTTTGCTTAGTATCACCAACTCAAGTAGAATTGAGTCTTTGGATCTCCACAGATTTCATGGTGGAATCTGTCCTTTTGCAAGCTACATGCTGGTATTTACATCAAAGACATTCTAACAATATTTTTACAGTCACTCTATACCTCATCCACATTACTCTCCCCTAACTCCCTCTCTATCTTCACAACCTGATTCACCTCCAACCTCTCCCTACGTTCCATTCTCTCCCTCAACACCCTCATCTCTCTTCAACAAAGCGACGATACTCTACATGCATGCGGGTGACCCTCCATGCTGCGGCTAACAGCCCTTGCATTAGCGCGTCACTCGTGTAACCAACATCCCCGCCAAAAAAAGCTTCCAAATTTTGCGAAAACCTCACCGCGCACATACATACACACACTATGGTCGCCGCCTCAAAACGCAAGGCGAAAGTCAGACGGGTCGAAGCCGCAACCGATTCCCCCGCCGCCGCCGCCACCGCACCGCCAAAAGACCCAAGAGCATGGGCCTCCGTCAACCCCCCGCTGTCGCAATGGATGTTGGACGGACTCTCGAGCATGGGCTTCGAAAAAATGACGCCCGTGCAGGCATCAACTATTCCGCTGTTCATGGGGAATAAAGATGTGGTTGTGGAGGCGGTAACGGGGAGCGGGAAGACACTTGCGTTTTTGATACCCGTGGTAGAGAGGTTGTTGAGAGCGCCTGAGCAGGTGAAGAAGAACCAAGTTGTTGCGATTGTGGTGTCGCCTACTAGGTACCGTACCCCACGGAGGCTGTGATGGATTGAAGGGTTGGAGCTGATTAGACGGTAGAGAGCTGGCGGCGCAGATTCATACTGTTCTGCTTTCGATCCTGGCGTTCCATGGTCCTTCTGCTGCATTGCTTTCGTCTACAGATGGAGACGCTGTTATGTCCACCCCCGAGTCTACCACCGGTAATAGAGTGAAACCATTGCTACTGCTGGGAGGGAACACCTCGCCTGCGCAAGATCTCCGGAACTTCCTGGAGCAGTCGCCGAACCTACTAATTGGCACTCCGGGAAGACTGAACGAGCTCCTCGCATCTCAACATGTACATTGCTCCACCGACACCTTTGACGCGCTGGTCCTAGATGAAGCCGATCGTCTCCTCGACCTCGGCTTCAAAGAAACCCTCACAAAGATCATCTCTCGCCTGCCAAAGCAGCGACGAACCGGACTCTTCAGCGCCTCCATCAGCGACGCCGTCGTCGGTTCGCTCGTTCGCGCCGGTCTCCGGAACCCCGTCAAAGTCGTCGTCAAAGTCCGCAGGGAAAACGAAGAGAAGCGGACACCAGCAAGTTTGGAGATCGTATACCAACTTGCAACTCCCACACAACGTCTCATCTACATCCGCCGAATCCTCTCCCCCGAAGGTGCCTTCATCTTCCCGTCTTCCTCCACAATATCTCAAAAGACGATTATATATTTCTCCAACTGTGCGGCCGTGGACTACTTCACCTCCCTCTTCCCCGCCATCCTCGGCCCAGAGAACTCAAAAACCTACACCATCGTCCCATTACACGGAAAAATGAACGCAACAATGCGCCAAAGAAACTTCCAAAAATACACCAACTCCACCACCCCCACCATCCTCCTCACAACCGACCTCGCCGCCAGAGGCCTCGACATCCCAGAAGTCGACCTCGTAATCCAACTCGACGCCCCCACCGACCCCAAAGTCTTCCTCCACCGCTGCGGGCGCGCAGGACGCGCAGGCCGCAAAGGTCTCGCCATCCTCTTCCTCTCCCCAGGCCGCGAAGAAGACTACATCCCCTTCCTCACGATCCGCAAAACCCCCGTAACCCCTCTCTCCCCCGCCTTCCCCCTGCCATCCACCCAAGAAATCACCCAAACCATCTCCTCAATGCGAAACATAGTCCTTTCTGACCGCGCCCTCCACGAAAAGGGAATGAAAGCATTCGTCTCCCACGTCCGCGCACACAGCAAACACCAAACCGCAAGTATCTTCAGGGTTGCGGATATCCAGTGGAAGGATCTGGCGGAGAGTTATGCGCTGTTGAAGATGCCGAAGATGCCAGAGTTGAAGAAGGTGGATGAGGTGGTGGAGTTGGGGGTTGATGTTGATGTACCCTCCCCCCCTCCCCTTCCCCCGGGTTACTTACACTAACACACACAGCTCAAAACCCTCGCATACAAAGACCCCCTCCGCGAAAAAGCGCGGCAACAAGAACTTTCCAACCCAAAAATCTCGGACTGGAAACCACTAACCCCCGAAGAACTAGCAGCAAAGAAGAAACGTCTCCAAGCATGGTCAGGAAAAAGTGAACAGCAAGAGGAACGCGCGAGTAGGAGGGATAGGAAACGGAAGAGACGGGAGATGGAGCGACAGGCGAAGATGGCACCGGAGGAGAAGGCGAGGGAGGATGAGTGGAAAGAGCTATTGGAAAAGGCGAAGAAGCAACGGTTGGAAAAGGATATGCAGGAGAAAGAGGGGGAGGAGGAGTTTTTTAAGGGGTTTGATTAGAGTTGGCTTTTTACCGGAGTTTGGAGTTTTTTTGATTAAGTGTGGTTGGAGGATGGAGGGTGTGGTTGTATATATGGGTTCCCTCCCCGATCTCCCAAACCCATCACTTCGTCCTCAACCCCCCGACACACTCGCACTCACCTCCCCACCTCCTACTTCCATCCAAAATCACCGTCTTCCTCTCCAGCTGTGAAGTCTCAACCCTACGCAGAAAGTGATGGGGCGTGCACTAGCAACTCTTTTGCGGTATATGACGGATGGGGAGACTAGGGGAGTGTGGAATAGGGAGAAACGTGGGATGGGCGGGGAGGAGGAGAGTTATGCAGGATAAGATGAGATACGACTCTCGCTGAATTAGTACATACATCATAATCAAACGAACACCTCAAACCAAATATGCCACCCCAATTTGTCTGTGACGGACGGACGGTGTAAAAGCAAAAAAAATTCAGAATAAGATTCCTCCGAGTGACATCTGGTGTGGGGATGTTGAAGGGGAAATCACACAAAGTTGGACGGACAGAAGACATAGGTTTAGATTGCAACTATTGTACAAGACGAGAAACCAAACGAAGAATGACTTGAATCGCCTGCTGGTTTCGTCCCATAGCCTGCAGAAATCCATCGAGCAATCCATGAGATTCTCCATCCATCTCATCAACCCATCCCATGGATCTGACGCAGTTACTTCAATCTCTCCGTCGACACGCGCACGCAGAGCATCAATGTAACTGAAAGACGGTATGTATGTAGACCAAAGAAAAAGGACCATGGTGCCCACGAAAAGAAAAAGAACACCGCGGTGAGTAGTAGGTCATCATTCGAACTCTTCCTCACACCAAAATAGGAGTATGCCACGGTAGAAAATAGGCTTACACCAGAGTGTTGGTGAGGATTTTTTTTTCATCTCTTTGCCAGCTCGACTTTGAAATCACATAGGAGGTTGGGGGGGTTCGGATTGTTCATCGTATCCCATTAAGAAACCTAGGTTACAAATAAATCAAACCCGAAAAAAACTAAAACGCCATGCGAAGATCCCATTTTTTTTCCCAATGCCGAAGAAAAAAAAAAGAAAAAAAGATTTTAGATTCGAGATTTAATCGGGGAATTTACTCCTCGGGGACTAGATACAACCGTTAGCATGTTGTGGTGACCTTCTTGATAGTGTGACATACTCTCGATCTCGCCAGCCTCAATGTCGTCAGAGACGTCCTTGGGGCTTCGGCCATCGACTTGGCAGCCAACTGAGAACGCGGTTCCGAGAATCTCCTTCACGGTACCCTTGAGCTCACGGGCCATAGATTTGTGCCGCATGGTGCGGGCGATCTCGATGATCTCGTCGAGAGGGATCGACTTAGTGTGCTTGATGTTCTTCTCCTTCTTACGGTCACGGGGAGGCTCCTTGAGGGCCTTGATGACCAGCGACGAGGCCGAGGGAACGACGGAGACGGTGGCCTGACGGTTCTGGATACGGAGCTGGACGGTGACACGGAGTCCTTTCTATTCCTTCATCAGCATCCCCCCCTTCCAACAGAGAAAAGATAAATAACGTACCCAGTCACCGGTAGCCTTTGCGATATCTTCACCGACCTTCTTGGGGGAGAGACCCAAGGGACCGATCTTGGGGGCAAGCGCGGAGGAAGCACCAATTTCACCACCAGTTGCACGGAGGTGACTGCAGAGAAGAAAAAACGTCCCCAATTGTTAGCCAACTCTATCTTGAGAGGTACAATATGAGGCGACAAGCGCTAGACGCATTTCTTCATGCTGTCGTCCCGCGGTGGTAAACGTACATAATCTTAACCTCGCTGGGATCGAACTTGGGAGCTGCAATAAGTCAGCGCAAAATTCGCCATTTCGTGATGGGAGCGGAACTGGTGCGTACGCATTGTGAAAGATTTGCTGTGAGGTTAGACGGGTCGGGTGGTGAGGGTCGTTCGATTCGTGAAGTTCGCCGGGCTTGTCGGTCGTCGTCGTCGTCGTCGTCAAATTGGGATATCGATATGTTCTGATTGGAGTGGTTGCGCCAATCCAAATTTCACACACAGTCACGGATGAGGGCTTAAACCCTAACAATGCTAATTTTATATACCCATGGTTCAAGAAATCTGCACGGCTTCGCACTCGCTTATGTCTAGTCTGTCAGCCGCTTTCTGAATCCGCTCACGCTCCGCGTGCGGATTATAGAGCGTCGAAACAGACTAGCTTATGTCGGAATCCGTGCACCCGAAAAAACAATGCTTTTGAATTCCGATACCAGTAGATGCAAACAAAAGAAAAATTTGAAATTTTTGCTTCTCCCAAGAAAATGCTCCAAGCCTCAAACCCAAACTAACGAAAAATCTACAATTTCATATTTTCAGCCTGCTCCTCAAGTCCGTTAACTGCGATCCTGACTGCGGAGGCGTTGATGGGCAGGGCCTTCGGGGCAAGACCGTTCTCGTCTTTTGTGGCCACCGGCAGTGGTGTTCCCGGTCTGCTGGAGACAACCTGGAGAATTATCAGTATAACGTCCAGTAAAATGAATTAGATATCGTTAACGAAAAACATACCGAACTGGCGGCGCTGAGGATTGCTATCAAAGAAGCCTGGGCAGCGTCCTCATGGATACCAACTCCCCAGACTGTTTGCGGTTTCGACGAGCTTCCTCCAACGATACACTCAATAAAGGTGGCGGCCTTGACATCTCGTCCCTGGCCTATGGCGTGCTCCTTGTAATCTTTAACGTCAAGTTCCACGCCAATACACTTCAGAGCATTGGCCAGAGATGAGATGGGTCCGTTTCCAACACCTCGGATTGAATGCTCCCTGCCGTCCATCGACACAATACCCACAAAGGTTCTGCGGGAACTTGCGGATGCTTTTCCTAAGGTAGGAACCGGCGATGCCGATCGGTCAGTCGAGAACTCATAATCGATCAGGTTGATCCTCGATGGCTTATTAAGGTAATATTCGTTCTCAAACAGGGTCTGGATCTCTCTCGGCTTAAGTTCTCGTCCGAGAGCCTCGGTCTCTTTCTGTACCACCTTGGAGAAGGCAATCTGCAAATTACGAGGCATATCCAACTCCAGGGAGCGCTGAATAATCCACGCAACACCACCTTTCCCGGATTGAGAATTGACTCGAATGATCGCTTCGTATGTCCGTCCGATATCTGCCGGGTCGAGAGGAAGGTACGGCATGGTCCATTTTTCGTCATTGGCGAGTCCTTGCTTCTCACGCAATGCGAATCCCTTTTTAATTGCGTCCTGATGAGACCCAGAGAAGGCGCAAACAACTAATTGTCCTCCGTAAGGGGCACGAGCATGTACAGGAATCTTGGTACAGTCCTCGACCAAATCAATGACTTTGGTGAGATCCGAAAAATCGATATTAGGATGAACTCCCTGGGTATAAAGGTTCAACGCCAGCGTGACCAGGTCAACGTTACCTGTCCGCTCTCCATTTCCAAACAGACAACCCTCAACTCTGTCAGCGCCACCCATTTGTGCTAGTTCCGCAGCAGCAGTGGCGCATCCGCGGTCGTTATGGGGGTGTAGGGAAATGCAGATCTTCTCACGCTCAGAGATGTTACGCGCGAAGTACTCGATCTGGTCGGCGTAGACATTAGGCGTAGACATTTCGACAGTCGCTGGCAAATTGAAAATGATCGGGTTTTGTTCTGTTGGCCCCCAAGCTTCCTTGACTGCTTCGCAGATTTGGATGGCGAAATCGAGGCGCGTGTCCGAAAAGGTCTCGGGCGAGAACTCGTAAGCCCATTCGGTGTCCTGCGCATCTGGGTTGTCCTTGGTCAAGCTGCGAACAAGTTTGGTGGATTTGACTGCCAGGGCCAGAGATTCTTCTTCAGACATGCCAAATATAATTTCCCGGAAACATGCCGAAGTTGCCAAGTAGAGATGTACAATAGCCTTCTTAGCTCCCTTTAGAGACTCAATCGTTCTCTTGATGAATTCCTCTCGGCACGGTGACAAAACTTGCAGCCATACGTCGTCGGGAACCACGCCGGGGGTTTCGATCAGACGGCGGGTGAAATCGAAGTCGACTTGTGATGCTGAAGGAAATGATACTTCGATCTCTTTGTATCCGAGCTCCACCAACATCTTGAAGTATCGCCATTTCTGATCACCGTCCTATAGCTGGAAGTTAGTGGCCGACAATCACCCACTTCTAGCAGTCCCACGTACCATAGGGTCCACCAGACTCTGGTTTCCGTCCCGCAAGTCCGTGGACAGCCATCGTGGTGCTTTTGTGATAGTTTTGGATGGCCATTGCCGGTCGGGGAGATTTATCGGTGGGAAAGGCTTGTACTTCTTAGAGGGGTCTTTGAGCCTACGTCATCGCGACAGTGTCAGCAATGCAAAAGCTTCTGGCAGAAGCAGCTCATCAATATTATCACCACTCAAAAGAAACTAGAGGATTGGAAATCATTGATGACAGGTGAACTTTGGTAAAAACGTACATAGGCATTTTGAATCAGTTTGACTGTAGCGACGGAGCGGAAGTGGAGCAATTGTATTGATTCAGCAGAGTAAGTGCTTTGGTTGAGTAGTGGAATTTCAAACTGGATTGTGGTGGATTTGCGCCTGAGAATGGGGAGCCTATTATACGCACGAATTAAGTCAAAGAGATAGTAGTAAAGTGCGCATACAACTTCCAAGATTGCGGGGCAAATATTTTTGTTTGTCACTCGATCTGCACTTCCACCTGCCGCATGCCGAGAGCCGCCTGACTCAGAATGTTGTACGACAGACAATCATCCCCGCTCACTCATTCCGCCGATTTCTGCCTCATGCATCGCTGCCCCCGCCGTGGCCCCAATGAATTCCTTGCAACGGTGTTTGTTGGTGCGTATGAGGATTATTGCTCTGCTCCGAATGTTCGAACACAGGTACAGGTGCCGCTTAAAAATAATCTGCGGCTTGTGAGGCGTACGACAGGCATACTTGTGTTCTCTGGGGATCCACTTAGAGCTGGAAGCTGCAGCATACATGAAGAGTTGATGGCATCTAAACAAAGTGACGATTGCTGCGGTCCAGATGTCTAGTCATATGTACAAAAACTGAACGCCATGATACGCAACCTGGAATCCCACAGATATGCAAAGGACAGAACATTATACAGTCGGAAAACCATTAGAGAGTTGCAGCTGCAGTCAATTGTTGCTCAGGGAGAATATCGGCCGTAGGAATAGCCGTCGGAGTAACCCCACGCTCACTCAACTTCTTCTTGCCAGTTCGGACCCTTGTACCGCTGCCACTGGCTGCCTTGACGGTCTCGGATACTTTCTGAGCCTTCGTAGCCGCCTTAGAGACAGTCCGCGTGGGGATCTCATCCTTCACAACTTCCACTACCGGCGTGTAAGGGACCTCGAGAACACTGCACAGAGCTTCGAGGGACTTGCTCTGAACCACTCGGGCGTAAAGTGGGTTCTTCCCAGGAATCAGGTGTGATAGGCAAAACTTCGTGTTGGATACGTAGTGGCCACAGTGCAGAGCTGTCTTTAAAAATTCCTCGGCAACCTCTCGCCACGGCAGGATTCCCTCAGCGCGAAAACACGATGGGTTAGTTTCAGCTGCGCGCGCAATCATGCACCCGTCGACTCCAAACTCTTCAATAAGCTTCTCGGCGTGTGCTCGGGACTCAACATCGCCGTTGGCATAGCATTGGACTCCAGCTTCATGACAAACTTTTACGATATCCGCCAGCTGGTCTCGGATTGCAGGTTCTCGTGGCCGCATAGGAGTGGTTCGACAGTGCACTGTAAGTCTCGCGATACCCGTAGCACATAGTCGTCGCACCAGAGTGAGCGTCTCTTCGTGCGTGTCCAGGATTCGAATCTTGACTGATATTGGCACGTTATTTGGTTTCCCGACCTCCTCAACCAGTGCTGTGAGAATGGCGACAAGGTTATCAGGGTTCTTGAGTAGGGCAGCACCCATGCCGGAATGAATACTAAAATGCTGAATCCAAGTTAGCACTGAGATTCGAACAAGGAACCGGAGATAGTACTTTTGGGCAGCCAGCATTCACATCAATTCCGGCAACATCCTTCACGACGATCTGTGCTCCCTCAACAGCCAACTTGGGATCCGCCGTACCGATTTGAAATATCAATTTCTCCTTCTCTAGAGCTGGATGTGTTCGGAATACAAGGCGCTCATCTGCCTTTCCCGGTTGCTTGATACCTTTGATGAAATCGATCGTGTTGTAGGAGGTATTGATGACTCGAGTGCATCCGATGATTCCTTTGTCAACGATTTCCGGGCCTGCTCATAAACGGATGGTCAACATCGACGTTACAGGACAATTGCAGCCGTTACATACCCCAGACGGCATCGGCCCCATACTTCAAAGACAATAGACGAGTTGGAAGCTCTCCAGTCCTGACCATGGGGGCGAGGACGCATTTCCCCACAAATCCCGGATGTGCAGTCATGCTAATGATTTTTTCCGTCGCCAAAGTAGCTGTAGCGAAAGTCCTGTACACGGGCGGAGACCTAGAGAGGAACCGCAGAGGTATCGCCCGCATTTAAATCACGATCTCGATGAACGAGTGACACAGAACAGCGGTGGCGGCTCCAACTTTAAATTTTTAGTGAAATCGCCAAGCAATGGGTCAGGTTAGGGCTACCAATCATTAAAGTTGACTACCGATGCCAGTCTGTGCCTAAGTACGAATAAAGTGTTCGGCGACACATATCATGGAGGAACCAGAAGCGGATAATTTGCGATTAGCTCGGAATAACCAGGATACTGACATCTCGGATGAGACCCAAGACTTTCGTTTCTTGAATATCTTCAGCAAGTACGTTCCATCAGCTATTCATGTCATCCGTTTCTGTCGACTGGCTGACCTCTTAGATCTTCAGATAATGCTTCTATTCCTAAGCGCGGTGAGAAAGACTTTGAGCCGAATGGCACCGACCTCCAGGATGCCGTTCTTGCAGAATCCCGACAGGCCATGCACGATGCCCTAAGCGTCGAACGAACGCATACCAGCAAGGTCCACGTTGAAGGAACCTGGCGGCCCGAACAGAACATGACCGAGATAACCATAGCCCGTGGGCCCCATTTCAAGACGGTGGGAAAGGCAGATAGCAAGGGGGTGCTTTGGCTGCTCCCTGAAGAAACGATATATATGGTTGAGCGAGGGAACTTGGAATGTTGGTGGGAGGAGGGCGTGCCAATGAGTTTGCAAGGCGCATACGCCACTTGTATCGAAGCCTGTGGAGGGCTGGAGAGATATCAGGTCTATGCCTATTTAAAGAGGGCAGGGTATATACTGCAGAGAGCTCCAACATTTTTCGACGATGGTATGTGAACGCGCTTTTGGTTTGTGTGTAGTCGCTCTAACTTGGGCAGATGAGAACGACACGGCACAAAAAGCGCCGCTGGTAACCACAAGGGTAGCTACCACTAGGTCTCCTGGTCTGTTCGCTTACCTCTACAACACTATCTTTGGCCCCAGGCCTCCTTCACAGACTGGCCCTATGGTTTCCCCCGGCGTCTATCGTTCCTACGAATCTATCTACCAAAGACTAGCTCTAATACAGTCGCACCATCCTCCTCATGAACCGATCAGTCTTACGAGCGACAGCGCAAGGCTACCGTACCGTGTTGCGTACAACCTGTGGAAGCCGCAGCCACATTTCAAGAAAAGCAAACCACCGCCGCCAGACTTTCGTATTGCTGTAGTCGACGCTAGAGATATGGGCGTCCCAACTCTTGCGCAGCTATCGGCACTGTTTGATTCTGTACCGGTTGATACAACAACAGCTGGGAAAAATATGTTTCAGAAGCTTAAGGATGGCTACAGAAATGTCATTATAGCGGTTGTGGACACGGGTGTGACCAGCTTCTTGAAGTTTGGGGATGTAGGTTTCGGGGACGAGCTATTGTATACCAGGAAGCCATACGTAGGAAGGGGCGGGAAACACGGGGGCCGTGGCGGTAGAGGCGGCGGTAGAGGCGGTGGCAGAGGTGGCAGAGGTGGGCAGGGCGGAAGGGGTTAGCAGAACGTTGAATATTGAGCAGGAGGAATAAATCTCAATGACAAGGTCCCCTCTAACCCTGCGGGCGGTTAACATCTATTCACTGGGGAGTGCCCGGATTCGAGTGGTGTGGGGTAGAGGTAGGCTCAGGTAGGATATCACAGAGTGTACGACACTTCGAGACTACAAGTGATGTTGTCTCTTCGCCCCCGCTTTTAGCAAACAACGTTTCGGGGGCCTTTGCAGGTCGTACCACATTATGGCGTTCTCCCATATGCTCCTTCCTGTAAGTAGGAGGTATCTATGGTGATTATATCCAAATAGCCAAAAACTAAATTAGAATACCTCTGCTCTGAATAGGTGCGATCATAGCTTCTTACTTCTCATTTTCTGAGATGGGGGTAACATTGAATGCGTGTTTCCTGAATTCAATTTTATACTTTAGGTACACCGCTTTGCTTTGCCTTTCTGGTGCTGGATCCATCCTTCGTTCGTCAACCGACCTTTGCCCTTTGCTGAAGACATTGCTCTCGTTTGCTCTCGTTTGCTCTTTTCATCAATCATGCTGTGCAGATTGCTTTGCTTTGTACTATTATTATTATCACCAATACAGGTTACTTTCGGGTATGAGCTCAATGTGGACGATTCTCGTGAGACTCTCTCCTGTCGTGATATTCAAGATGCTAACTCTCAGCCACTATAGAATCGATTCGGGATGTGTCGCAAAAGGTCGCCTATAAGATGATGCAGTTTTATGCGGGAAATTTAACTGGACAAATACCAGGTCTCTTTGGAGATCCTTATTATTGGTGGGAGGCCGGTGCGGCCTTTGGGGTTCGACTTTTCCTCTACCGTAACAAGCACCTCTCGTTGAATAAGCTGACAACAAGCAGGCGTTAATCGATTATTGGTACTACACGGGGGATGCGGGATACATACCAGTTACAATGGAAGCAATGCTACACCAAGTCGGCCCTGACAACAATTACATGCCGCCGAACCAGTCCAAATCTCTTGGTAACGACGATCAAGCTTTCTGGGCCCATTCCGCAATGTCTGCAGCGGAGAAGAAGTTTCCAGACCCTCCTAAAGGCCAGCCGCAATGGCTTTCACTAGCACAAGCCGTGTTCAATACTCAAGCTGCAAGGTGGGACGATGAGCACTGTAGAGGTGGGCTAAGGTGGCAGATCTACACCTTCAATAACGGCTATCACTACAAGAATACCGTTTCGAACGGGGCATTCTTCCTTTTGGCGTCACGACTGGCTAGGTATACAGGAAACAGCACCTATATGGATTGGGCGGTCAAGACATGGGACTGGACGAGAAACATCGGACTGATGAGTGATGACTATAAGCTCTACGACGGATACGATATCAACGACGGGTGCACCAAAGTGCAGCCCATTCAATGGACGTACAACGCTGGGCTCTACCTTGCAGGGGCTGCGTATTTGTACAATTACGTATGTTACCTTCGTAGCTCCTCCTGAGCAAGTTGAAGCTCTAACGAGCGCAATTACAGACCGACGGTGATAGTGTCTGGGCCTCACATATCGATGGAATTCTCCGAATGACACAAGTCTTCTTTCCAGACGGAATCATGTCGGAGCTGGCCTGTGAGCCATACATGACCTGCAATGTGGATCAGCGCTCATTCAAGGCATACCTTTCGCGTTTCATGGCTTTAACGGTGAAAATGGCACCTTACACTCGTGATATTATCATGCCCAAACTTCGGTCCTCCGCTGAAGCTGCCGCACGGCATTGCTCGTTTGGTGAAGATCAGAACACCTGCGGTTTGAGATGGACCGAGCCTGAATGGGAAAACCTATGGGGTGTGGGAGAACAGCTGAGTGCCCTGGAGACTATCCAGAGTAATTTGATATTAGGTGCGAGGGATTATGTTACGGAGAAGAAAGGAGGTACGAGTAAGGGGAACCCAAGCGCAGGTACCGGTGGAGAGACGGTGAGGGAGAGGTCCAGAGAGGTGGGAACGAAGGATAAGGGAGGAGCAGCGGCGTTGACAGCAGGTATGGCAATGGGGTTTGTTGTATTGGGGATTTGGATGTCGTGGTGATTGCGCAGCCGGTTTTGCCCACCTGATGTCTTGCCATATTACCGTTGGCTCTATGTGTGTAACTATGCATTTGAACATCATGGTTGTCGCGGGCGTTTTTTGGAGGGGATTATTCTTGATTCTTTTTTGGATGTGTAGTGGTTTGTACAAACGTCACTTTTATAGAGTAACTTACAGGTAGGTAAGTGCTCAAGTACATACATGTATTCATTTCAAAACCTTTAGTCTGTTAGTCGGTGCGATAATCACTCGTGCATCATGAATAATATCGCGCAACGTGTTGGTGAATCTGCGAAAGTTGAGCCCACGAAGTGATTCAAAGCTCAAGACTATGCAGACTGGCGATGTCCGAGAGATAACTTGTGGTGGGTTGGTCTTCAAGGGGCTCATAAAGCACCGAAGTGTCTGCATCACAACTCCTGATTCGCGCGCATTCATAATCACGTGATGCTGTGCGTTTAAATTACTCCAGATGTCTCAGTCGCAACCTCTGATGACCTATCTTTAGTTTATCTCGAACGCTCACGCAATCACCCACCCACCCACCGGATCCCATTGCGCTTTTATTGCGCTCGTACTGGTACCCTTATACAAGCTTTGGCTCTAATATATCTCTGGATTCGACCTTCCAGCTTTCCGGAAAGCCATCGTTATGGCGGAGCAACAGACTCCCGGAATTACACCTGAAGAGGCCAACGTAACTATTGCGGAACATACCGACGCCCCTTTGTCACCCACAAAACTCGAGGATCAAACCAGCACGAACGGTGATGAGATCGCCGGCGAAAGGAATGTAGTGCGCGAATCAGAAAGCCAAGGTGCTTCGGATGCGGATGAGAATGGCGGGGAAACTACAGCTCCTGCAACAGCACCGGATGAGCTAGCTAAAGTGCCCTCCGAACAGACGGCACCCCCAATGCCAACAATATCATTACCTGAAGGGGATGACACTGTATCGGAAGATGAGAGCATATCAAATTCGACGACCCCGCCGTCACGAGCTTCGTCCTACCAAGAGAGAGAGCTACCTGCTTTGCCCACCGCCGAATCACCCGCCAGTCCTTCCATTCCCAAGGGAATTCCAATAGCGTTAGGAGTTGATAGACCAGATCTACCATCATCCATCAGTGGTTCTTCTCCTCCGAAAACCCCGACTCGAACGTCGTCCCGCAACGCAACTACCACCGCCTCTACGGTCAATCAGCGGCGAGTTACGTCGGCCTCTCTGGAGCAGAGTAATGCTTCTGGGCAAGTCACGATATCGTCGATGGTATTTGTAGTGCAAGCCTTGGAATCAATTGGCTCATCGAAGGAGGCACGACGGAGGAAACAGCTGTCTGATCCTGTGCAACGGGCTCTTGACGCTATCGGAGAAACGGCACCCGAGCCTCCAGCTGATCCGAATATTGTATTTGAACCGCTACAAATAGCCTGCATGACCGGTAACCCCCAACTGGCTACTACAGCTCTGGATTGCATAGGGAAGCTCATTAGCTATTCTTACTTCTCAATCACTCCGCTGCACGTGGATGACGACCGGGAGCAAGACCAGCCGCAACCCCTGATTGAGAGAGCCATCGAAACCATATGTGACTGCTTCCAAGGCGATAGCACTCCGGATACCGTTCAATTGCAGATTGTCAAAGCACTTCTGGCGGCGATATCGAACGACAAGGTTGTGGTTCATGGGGCAGGACTGCTGAAAGCCGTAAGGCAGACATACAACATCTTCCTTTTATCTCGAAATAGTGCGAATCAACAAACTGCCCAGGGGACATTGACACAGATGGTGCACACGGTCTTCGAACGGGTTAAGTCTCGGTTAGCTGCTAAGGAAGCAAAGCTTTCCAAAAGTAAGAACGGAAGTTCATCAGCCTTAAGTGTTCAGATACCCCATAGAGGCAGTGATACTGCTAGCACCAAAGATGAACTGGAGTCTGCGCCGCCGTTGGGTGATAGTACAGTAAGCCAAGAGAAGATTACTCTCCAGAGCTTCGAAAATCGCAAAAGTTTTGACGACGAAAGGATTACCGATGCTGCTCCCACCACTGTGAATCGAACTCCTAAGAAGAATCGTGGCCGGCCTTCTTCGTCTTCAGACGCAGCCTCGGACTCGGCAGATAGTGCCCAGGAAGAGGAAGATGAGGTATTCGTCAAGGATGCTTTCCTCGTATTCCGGGCCATGTGTAAACTTTCAATCAAGACCCTTCCACCGGAACAGATCGCGGATTTGAAGTCACACGGTATGAGGAGTAAACTTCTGAGTCTGCACTTGATCCATGTGATTCTGCTACACCATATGCATGTTTTTATTTCTCCTTTATCCACGATTAAGAGCTCTAGCGGCGGGGAGCCCACCGGCTTTATACACGCGATAAAGCAGTATCTATGTTTGTCGTTGAGTAGAAATGCTGCTAGTGCCGTTGGACATGTATTCGACGTCTGCTGTGAGATATTCTGGCTCATTCTATCCAATATGCGAGTAATGCTGAAGGTCCGTCCCCTCTCTCTATTCTTTGGGTGTTTCCGGTAGCTTATTCGTTAAATAGAAAGAAATCGAGGTGTTTTTGAAAGAGATCTATCTCACCATTCTTGACAATAGGCATTCGAGTGCGCAGCAGAAGACGTACCTTTTGCATGTACTGGAGAGGCTTTGCTCGGATCCTAGAGCACTGGTAGAGGTATACTTGAACTACGATTGTGACGGTTCTGCACTGGATAACATGTTTCAACGGTAAGTGGTTGCACCATCACTATTCATCTATTGCAAACTGACTGATCCGGGACACAGACTTATCGAGCATCTTGCAAGAATTGCCACCAGCCATGTTCCGATTACTGACATACAATTACAACAATATCAAGAGCAACAAAAGTCGAAGCCCGCTCACCGTGGTCCGCCTTCTCTGCCTCCATCTCTATCTACGGCTTCTCTTTCTGCAACCTCAGCAGCGCCAGTAGATCCAGCCTTCCCCCGAGAATATCCACTCAGGAAGCAATCTCTCGATTGTTTAATCAATGCATTACAATCTATGTTGGAGTGGTCGCAAAAGGAATTGGTGGATGCACTTCGACAATCGACCGATTTGGAGGAAGGTGGTAGGGACTCGTTGGACAACCCTCTCCCTACTCCTCGGGTATCGACAGTTGTGACGCCGACAACTACTACGCCTCAAACCGAGTTTGCTGATTTTAATGGCACCCTCGACGACCCCAATCAACTCGAAAAAGCGAAGCAACGAAAAACTGCACTTATGGAGGCTATCCGGCAATTTAATTTCAAGCCAAAACGTGGCATCAAAACATTGATCGATCACGGTTTCATTAAGAGCTCTTCTCCAGAAGATATCGCTGAATTTCTCTTAAAGGGACCCTCTGCGCTTGACAAAGCGATGATTGGAGAATATCTTGGTGAGGCTCATACTGAGAACGTAGCTACGATGCACGCGTTTGTCGATCTGATGGATTTTACTCGGATGCGGTTTGTGGATGCTCTTAGACGCTTCTTGCAGAGCTTCAGACTTCCTGGCGAGGCCCAGAAGATTGACCGATTCATGTTAAAGTTTGCGGAGCGATATATCTCTGGAAATCCGAACGCTTTTGCAAATGCCGACACGGCGTATGTGTTGGCTTATTCTGTCATAATGTTGAACACCGACCAACATAGCGATAAATTGAAGGGGAAGGCTAGGATGACCAAAGAGGATTTCATCAAGAATAACCGTGGTATCAACGACGATGCAGACTTGCCTGAGGAATATCTCGGAAGCATATACGACGAGATTCGAGGGAATGAGATCGTTCTTGAAGGGGAGAGAGAGGCCAGCAAGATTGATCTTACTGCACATCCGTCGGGAGGAATAGTAGAGGGTATCGGTAGGGTTATCTATAATGCTGGCAGGGATCTCGAGAGAGATGCATACGTAATAGCAAGCAACGAAATGGCCAACAAAACCGAGCAATTGTTCAAGAGTTTGCTCAAAGCTCAGCGGAGAGGCGGCACCCGACCAGTCTTACCCAAGTTCATTTCCGCTTCTTCCTCAAAACATGTCGGGCCCATGTTTGAAGTCACATGGATGTCATTTCTTTCTAGTCTTTCTGGTGCAGCTCAGGAGTCGAATGATGTGGAAACTATCCGACTATGTATGGAAGGATTTAGGCTTGCTATAAGAATTGCTTGCTTTTTCGAGCTGGAGACGTGTAGGATTGCCTTTGTATCTGCGTTGGCCAAGTTCACACACCTCAACAACCTCAGCGAAATGAAGGGCAAGAACGTTGAGGCACTCAAGGCACTTCTTGATGTGGCTCAAACAGAAGGCAATATGCTGAAGACTTCTTGGCGCGATGTGTTGACATGTATCAGCCAGCTTGAGCGGTTTCAGCTTATCAGCTCAGGTGTTGATGAAGGTGCTGTTCCGGACGTCACTCAGGGTCGAATAATTCATTCGGATGATGGTTCCAGACCTCGATCGTCGTTTTCGTCTCAGAGACCCGCATCCGTACGATCACGAGGCAGGACATCAAGCCATCACACGGCATACGCCGCAGAAGTTGCGGAAGAGTCACGGTCAAGAGAGGTGGTGATTGCCGTGGATCGGATATTTGCCAACACAAGCAAGCTGAATGGTCCTGCCATCGTGAACTTTGTTGAGGCTTTGAGCGAGGTGTCGTGGCAGGAGATCCAGAGTTCGGGCCAGAGCGAACATCCGCGAATGTTTAGCTTGCAAAAACTGGTCGAAATCAGTTACTATAACATGGACCGTATTAGGGTGGAGTGGAGTAGTATCTGGTCTATCCTTGGAGAGCATTTCAACCAGGTTTGTCACCCTATCACGATTGCAGTATGTGTGCTGGCCGCTAATGATCTGAAGGTTGGATGTCACGCGAATACTAATGTCGTGTTCTTTGCGTTGGATTCTCTACGACAGCTGTCGATGCAATTCCTCGAAAAGCCGGAGCTGCCGCACTTTAAATTTCAAAAAGACTTCTTGCGGCCGTTTGAACACGTCATGTCTAATTCCACAGTTGTACCCGTCAAGGATATGGTCTTGAGTTGTCTGAGCCAGATGTTGCAGGCAAGGGGAGATAATATCAGGTCTGGATGGGGAACAATGTTTGGCGTCTTCACGACTGCAGCGAAGGAAAACTATGGTATGTAAACATCCCGGTAGCACTCAAGTGTATTACTAGCTAATCGTTGCAGCCTCAATTGTGAATCTGGCGTTCGACAGCGTTAAGAGGATTTACAGAGATCGCTTTGGTGTGATAGTCCAACAGGGGACATTTTCCGACATGATAATCTGCCTAACGCAGTTTGCTAAAAATCAGCGATTCCCTCAAATTTCGTTGAAGGCCATCGAAACCCTAAAAGGGACGGTTCGAGTCATGCTGGCTTGCCCTGAATGTCCGTTGTCACAAAATGCCTCGGGGAAGTTGCCACAGGATTCAGCTGCGGTTCGAACGGTCCAGGAGGATCCCATGGTGAAGTTTTGGTTTCCGGTGCTGTTTGCATTCCATGATATTCTGATGACAGGGGAGGATTTGGAGGCTCGAACAAGGTAAGTTATTCCCTCGTGATGTTGTAATATCGCTTACGATTTAGGGCTTTGGGTTATCTGTTTGATGTCTTGGTGAAATACGGTGGTAATTTCCCGCCGGACTTCTGGGATACTATCTGCCAGGAACTTCTCTTTCCCATTTTCCTGGTGTTAAAGTCGCGTTCAGAGATGGTGCAATTCAATTCTCAGGAGCAGGTTGGTCTTTGGCTATCCACCACAATGATCCAAGCTCTTCGGAATCTCATTGCATTGCTTACCCATTACTTCGACTTACTTGAACGCATGCTGGACGGCTTCTTGGACCTTCTGGTTACCTGCATTTGCCAGGAGAACGATACGATTGCACGGATAGGATCATCATGTCTACAGCAATTAATACTGCAAAGTGTAACAAAACTGAAGCCACAGCACTGGAGCAAGATTGTTTCGGCCTTTGTGCAACTGTTCGAGATTACTACTGCAAACCAGCTGTTTTCAGCACTGGCGACGGGGAATGGGAGAAACCCGAGCGTTGGTTCGGCTATATCTCCCTCAGGTTCGGGACCTACTGCTGGAAGTCTTAGTGAGGCTATCGTCGATGAAGATGAGGAGGATAACGCGTTAGCGATTGGAGGATTGTCTTCCAGGACCGTGGAAGGTAACCATGATGATGATGATGGCGATGAGGGCGCGGACGGTATTCGAAATCCCCTTACCGCAGAACTAGAGGACTATAAACCGCAGCAACTCCCTCAGCAGCCAGTGGTTACGGCTGCTCGCCGCCGCTTCTTCAACAAAATCATTACCAAGTGTGTGCTGCAGCTTCTGATGATTGAGACAGTGTCAGAGTTGTTTCAGAATGATCAAGTGTACGACAAGATACCGTCTGTGGAACTGTTGAGATTAATGGCGCTTTTGAAGAAGAGTTTTTCATTTGCGCGCCGATTTAACAGCGACAAGGAGTTGCGGATGAAGCTGTGGAGGGAAGGATTCATGAGACAACCACCGAATCTGCTGAAGCAAGAGAGTGGTAGTGCGTCCACCTACGTCAGCATTCTGTTGCGCATGTACCATGATGAGAAGCGAGAGCGACGGGAAAGTAGGGCGGCAATTGAAGATGCGTTGGTTCCGTGTGTTTCACTTCCACTTCAGGCCATCAATAAATAGTTGTACTGACTCTTGATCCAGGTTATGCGTGGATATTATCCGCGGCTATGTGGTGCTGGACGAGGATACGCAGCAGCGCAACATCCTCGCCTGGAGACCGGTTGTGGTTGATGTTCTCGAGGGCTATAACAACTTTCCCGAAGCTGATTTTGCCCGTCATATCGACACCTTTTATCCCTTGGCAGTGGATCTTCTCAGTCGTGAACTTGGACGAGATTCCAGGTTGGCGTTGCAAAGCCTGCTACGGCGAGTGGGAGAAGTCCGAGGGTTGGGTGTGATGGGGCGTGGACGTGGAGGCAGGAGAGGGAGTGAGCTCTCCATGAGGAATGGCACTGCAGGCTTAAGAACCAGGAGATTATCACACGCTCAAGGATAGGGCCTTCGCGGTGCTCTGGGAGAATGGTGATGGTTTCATTATATCGGCCTTTCTAGATTTCTTTTCGGGAATGCTAAAGTGGAAAAACAAGTACTTCTTTGTTGGTGTGGTTTTTGTGTTTGATGGATTGAATGCCCTTTGATATTGATGTATGTGAGTATTAGTTTGGTTGGTGGGGCTTTCTTCTGGGGAAATAGGGTTCGATTCTCTCTGCATTTCGCACTGGCTGTTTTTGTAGGAAATGTATTCTCATCGTCTTTCAAGCGTTTCAATTCAATGCGAAACTTGTGTAACCTTCACTAACCTTGTTCACCAAACAAGGCAACGCCAACGTCATACGTCGATCCTCCACCTTCCCACCTTCGCTCCCCCTTCCCCCTTCCACCGAAGCGCAAAGCGCAAGCCGATATGCAACTAGTTCAAATCATTTGCGACCAAACTTTCTAGCTTCTACTACTAACACATAGCTCGCAATATTCGGCCTCGCGTTGACCGCGTCCTTGTCCGCCCTACTGAGCTCACCTTCGCGATGGCCGCCCAAATTCCGCTTATCTGGATAACAGCTTTGGTGGTCCTGGCGCTTCTTGTAATTGGAGCGCTGGTTTTTGTGCGCTCATTCCTCTGTCCTGATGCCACCGTCAGATGTTCACTAACGGTACGCAGGTTAAAGTCTATCAAGACCGCAGCGATAAGGATGCCTTTGTCACTGTCGTCTGCGTTCTCGCCCTTACTTCCCTCCTCGCAACTGTGTGCCTCTTCCCCGTCGATATCGCTCTCGTCTCCTCCACTACCGATAATTCTACGGGACAGAAAAAACATTGGGCCAATCCCGACACCGTCGCCAATGTAGTGTATACGCTCAAGGTCGTCTATTATTGTCTCTACAGCTTGGATGCCGTGATGTGTCTCCTGGTTATCCCATTTGCGTATTTCTGGTACGAGGAGTGGGATGTTGAGGCCACCACTAAGCAGAGGTTGAAGGGCGCGCTGAAGTATAGTATGTTCTTCGTTGCACTGTTGGTGGTGCTACTTTTGGTTGGGTTGTTTGTTCCTGTGGCGAAGGAGATGAAGGGACATTTGGATTTAGATTACTTCAAGAAGCTGTTGATGGAGAATAGTAGGCTCCCTACAATTATGTGGTGTGTGGTAATGGGGTTGCTGACGTCTTATAGACGGTGAACGAGCTCTCACTTTCATCACTGGAGTCCTGATGTGCTTTGGGACGGTTCTATTCGTGTTATATACTGCGCCAGGACTAGCGCTCACCCCACTGGTTCTTATCAAATCCATCCCCTCTTCGTCCTTGCCTTCTTGGTCGGCAGAAACCAACGAAGCCCTTGCTGTAAACCGAGAGCGTCAGCGCGCCCTCGAGGCGCAACATCAAAACCGCGGCGTACGCCCAACTTCCAAAGACCGACGAGAGCTCGAGGCCCTTCAGCGTGAGGAACGCACTCTCGTCCGGCGCCAACGCATCTCCGAAGAAATACGTTCCTCACGGTCTAAGAAGTTCTTACGAAAGCTCGAAGCAATTGGGCGACCTTTCAAGATACTGCTTGGAATCCTAATCCTCACTGCTGCGCTCCTGATCTTCTCTTCCATGCTCATCACCGCAATCGATAAAGTCCAGAACTCGGTGTGCGGAAAGCATTGTGGATATATCCTCCCAAACACCAACATCTTCAATCCGATGAACTGGGTCTTTGTCGAGAGCAGCAAGGTGTTCCCAATCGACTACGTGCTCGCGCTCCTGGTTGTTTTGCTCTTTTTTGTCGCCAGCGTTGTCGGCGTAGCCTTCATCGGTATCCGCTTCCTCTGGGTTAGCCTTTTCCAGCTTCGGCCCAGCGCAACAAAGCCACAGGGTATGCTCATGAGCACGGTGATGCTCACACTCACCGTCCTGGCCATAAATTACGCTTTCACCATGATTCTAGCTCCTCAATACGCCCACTACGGCGGCCAGAAGTTCTGCGACCACACGGTTTGTCCCCCCACCTACCCTGTTATCTACCACACTTCCTGACTAACCTAGACTCCCCAGCTCGCCGGTACTGGCTATCTCCGCTCCTGCAGAAACCACCCAGAAATGATTGTCCCGTGCAACGAGCTTGCGCCACAGGACATCTGTACACCGACCGTAGTGTCAACATTCATCAACAGGATCACATTGAACTTTCCGTTTTTTGGCGCATTCGCGTTTTGGGCCCAGTTTGGGTTTTTGGGACTGTTTGCGGTGGTTGCGGCGACCGGGCTGGTTTGGACTCCTAGGATGGGTGAGAGGAGTATGGAGGATGAAGAGAATGAGGAGGAGGAAGGTTTGCTTGGTACTACCGGACGGCGGACGAGGGCTACTTGGGAAGATCTGACAGGGAGAACTTCATCTGGGAGTAGTGGGAGGCAAAATGGGTATGGTGCTGTGGAGAGTGAGGGGTAAGCTGGAGTACTACGTGAGGTTTTTTTAGTTGTTATTTTACTTGGTTATTTTGGGTGGAGTGATATCCGGAGGGGGGGAATGGAGTACACATACGGATTGGCTTTTTTTTGTACTTTCAAGCACATTTTCTGTTGCTGGTTATTTTGGGCGGTTTTGATCTTTTTGGGTTTTTTTGAACTATTGTACTGTTAGCTATATTGTCTTGGTCTGGTTATCAAAATACGCTTTGCAACATTTGTGGAAAAATGCCATCCACAGCGGTGTATAACACCACAGGGACGATGCTTGGTATGTACCTCTGGAAATCCAATACTAGAAAAGACAATTACCTCCAACTCCATTTCCTAGTCTCCCAAATCACATCCTACAGATAATGTACAACCCACAAACTCACGGAATAGCAACATCCTCAACCCTAACCAAACCACAACTCGCCGCCGCCGCTGCCCACCCTCCAAACGCCTGGTTCTGATTCCAACACACAGCCCCAATCCCAATCTGCATGGGGTACACAGTGGTCAGCAGCTGCTGGCCGCCCTTCACTTTCGATTTCACCTCACACTCCTCGAGTTTGAACCCCTCCGTCATCCTTAGCGTTCCCCCATCCCCGTCCCCAGCACCTTCGGCATACTCCAGCTGGAACCATGTCTGCTGGTAGTTCTTGATCTTGGAATGAAACACCCTCCTCGCGGGATTCGAGAACATCGCCTCCCCCTCTGTACCCCCGCTCAGCACCAGCGTGTGCATCGTACTCCCTGCGAGCGAGCGCACTATACCCAGCTGCTTTGCGACAGTGGTTGCGCTGAAGTACCGGCGTATCGGGAAGAGCTTTACCCATGAGCCCTCCTCGACCGAGACGCCGGATTGCAGCGCGTCAACGTAGGTTATGGTAGACGGCGCGATCCGCGAGCGGTTGTTAGGGACATTGTCGGCTTCGAAGTCGGCGAGGGAGGTGAGCCGTGAGTAGCCGTCCATGCTGCTGGTTATGATGTGGTTTGGGAATGAGGGGAAGCATGTGGATAGGCCGTTTATGTAGGTTTGGTGCAGGGTGGTGTAGAGGTATGGGATTCTTTCTGCGGTCGTGTCCCAGGCTGCGATTGAGCCGGAAGCACAGCCGACGACGAGGCCGGTGGCAGAGATCCAGGAGATGGTTGTGATGATGTCGTCTGGGAGGTAGCATTCGAAGGCTGGCGCGGTGAACTTGAGGAAGTCGCAGCCGTCGGCGTCGGCAGCCGTAGGGTCGTCGTCGGATTGTGGGAGGACGACTTTCAGGACGCGGCCGATCCCGTCTGCGAACACCCCCGCGAGGTAGCCGAGGACTCTGGAGTCCTTGAAGCTGAGGCGCGCTGGACACCATTTTAGGCTCCGCGCGGGACCCCAGTCGTGGCAGAGCATGAGTGCGATTGAAGGCTCTTTTGCGGGTGTGCAGGTTTCGGGGTCGACGCGGAAACGCCATATTTGGATTGTGGATTTGGAGGGTAGTCGGGAAAATGCTGGAGGTTGCTCGTCGTTCCTTTCCCCTATTGGTTCTCCTTCCGTAAGAGTTGAGATTGCGAGGTACTGGCATCCTTCACGCTGGTCAGAATCACATTCGGTACGTAGATGTGGAGGGGGGCACATACCTTCAGATCTGTTCGTAGCCCAATCCATACTCAACACCTGCGCTCCAGCATTAAGTAGAAACCCCTTCTTGTCTTCTCCCACCTTCTTCAAATCATAGATCCCAAACCTCTTGAACACAACCTTCTCATAATCCCCCACCCGTCCGACAACAACCCTCAACGGCTCCGCTTCTTCCCGCGGAACATACCCCTCAGTATCCGCAAAATCCAACGCTTCAATCACCTGCGCCGCATCCCCAATCTCCTCCTGCTCCCCTTCCCCTTCCTTCCCCTCCTCCTCCCAGAACGGCGAAACCGCCAACGTAGCCTTCTCAGGCACAGCCGGTAACCCCATCCACATATCCCTGACCCAAAATGCCTTCTTCAACACCTCCTCATCATCACCATAAACCTGCACTATACGATCCTTCTTCCCCGTCGCCTTCGCAAACCCGGGTCTGTACGTGATCCGCACTGCGGGATCGGGGGCTTTGATCACATTCATACTTGCGCCCTGCGCCATCAACCGGATCCTTCGCCTCCCCTGTCCCTTACCGGAGTCGATGGTACGGACATGTCTCCTATGCACCTGCGGGGCACTACCGGGAGTCCGCTCTTCATCATCATCCAGCCGGCGGATACGCGGTGTGAATGGAGTGGGCGTAGATTTCGATTGTGATTTTGGCCGCTCCTCTTCTTCTTCTTCATCGTCGTATTCTTCTTCTTCTTCTTCGTCGGATACACCTTCATCTTCTGATTCTTCCGATTCGGGGATTACATTGTCGCCTGCAGCAGCTGCTGCAGTGAAGTCTTCATCGGATGAAGATGCGTCCCCGGATGGAGGTGGTGGCGGCGCACTATCGCTGTCAAGTTCTTTATAAACGTCGTTGGCGTAATTCGTGACTTTTCGAGCGCGCGCGGATTTCCGGACCATTATTGTTCGGAGTTTCTTGTGAGATGGCTGGTGGGGCGCCGTGTTTCGGAAAGCAACACACGTGTGTGTGCTTGGCATTATGAAACTTACCGATTGGACTATACTTTTTCCAATTCCAACTTCACCAAAAAAACCTCCTTCAGTTTCCCCCCCCGCCTGTCAAAATGCGCCCTACCCGCGCCCTTCTCAAGCGCTCGGTCTGGAAAGGTATTCCCCTCCCCCCCCTTCTTCTCCCCTCTTACTGACAGCCATCTTCTAGGCCCATATATAGTCCCCATGCCCCTCCAAAAGCCACAACCGGGCGTTAAATCCCCACCGATAAAAACGCAAGCCCGTTCGTGCACCATCGTCCCCAGCTTTGTCGGTTTCCGCTTTCAGATCCACAATGGGAAATCGTATCAGGATGTTACTATCACTGGGGATATGGTGGGACATAAGTTGGGCGAGTTTGCGGCGTAGGTCTTTTCTTCCAGTGGTGAGGTGGGGAATGGGGGGAGAGCTGATATTGAGGGAACAAAACATAGGACGAGAAAGAATTTTAGTTATAAGCAGACTAAGAATAAGTAAACGAAATGTTACGATCTGAGGTGAGTGGGTTGGAGTGGGTGTTTGTGGATGTTGGTGGTGTATTTTACTTGTATGGCTTCTTACGATATCTATGGAAAGTGAGATCAAGGAGACCTAGTCTTGAACTGCTTACTGGAGTAACAACTGGTGTGGAATGAGTGATTAGGATCGTCAGCTCAGGGCTCTCTTGTGGTCAGCGAGGAACGAGTGATAGACTTGTGACACTAGTCGAAACGCTTAATCCGCTGGTGCGAGAGACAACGTGGTCAGTTCATTGCTCCTCACATTCGAGCCATTGTTTCCATGATTCAGTAGCGCTTCGTGACAGTTAATCTGTTTCTTTTCATTTTTGTCCATCAAGAGAAGACACCAGCGGTTTACAGTACAGACACACCGGCACCTCCCTTCTTAAAAGAAAGAAAGTTAACAGCCATTGGGAATAGTTGAATAACCCATGCTGCGCCGTCCAGATCCCAAAAAGACAATGATACAAAATAAAAAACATAACACCAGTGTACACCCCGAATCGCAGACGCCATAGTTAATATGACCCCACCCAAATGCCCGTTTATTTTGTTGAGAAAACGCCGTTAACCATGACCATCATGACATCCCTTTGCATGAGTGAGACAGCAGAAGTTGAAGTCTGCAACTCTATCGTAGCAAATCCATACTCGTTAGAATAAAATATACAGAAGGCTTTTAACCTAAGGGAAAAAAAAAGAAAAAAGAAAGATTGGGAATTAGATTAGGCTCTAGATCTGTAACTTAGAGGTTGAGCGCCTTGGGCTTCTCCCAAGAGAAGTTCTGGTTGGTGAAGTGACCGTTCTTGGCGGTCTGGAAGTAGATAGGCTTAGCAAGGTCGAGCTCCTTGACGATGACACCGGGCCTCATGTCGAAGTTGGCCTTGATGATGGCGACGAGCTCCTCGCTGGACTTGGTGGAAGTACCATATGAATCAACCTGGAATCACTGTTAGAAATTGACGGGGACGATAACAGGAAGGAAGTCCTACGAAGATAGAGAGAGGCTCTGCAACACCGATAGCGTAAGACAACTGAACCAAGCAGCGTCTGGCGAGACCGGCGTGGACCAAAGACTTTGCGATCCAGCGAGCAAGGTAGGCGGCAGAGCGGTCGACCTTGGAGAAGTCCTTTCCGGAGAAAGCACCACCTCCATGAGCACCCCATCCTCCGTAGGTGTCAACGATGATCTTGCGTCCGGTGAGACCGGCATCACCCTGAGGTCCACCAATGATGAAGAGACCTGAAGGTTGGATCTGCGAAAACGTCAGACATACGAGGACATAGAGGTGAGACTATTCGTTATGCATACGTGGTAGACAGTCTTCTCATCGAGGTATTTGGCAGGGATGGTCTTCTTGATGATCTTCTCAAGGATCTCCTTCCTCAGCTCCTCGGTGGTGATGTCCTCGGAGTGCTGGCAAGACACGACAACGGTATCGACACGCTTGGGGACAACGGCACCGCCATCGTGCTCGTACTCAACAGTGACCTGGGTCTTGGTGTCGGGTCGGAGCCATGGGATGGAACCGTCACGGCGGGCAGCAGCCATAGCGGCGTTAAGCTTGTGGGAGAGGATCACAGTGAGGGGGAGGAGCTCGGGAGTCTCGTCAGTGGCATAACCGAACATGATACCCTGGTCACCAGCACCCAACTGCTCAAGAGCCTGCTCGTAGTGCAGACCCTGGGCGATATCGGGGGATTGCTGCTCAATGGCGACCAAGACGTTGCAGGTCTTGTAGTCAAAACCCTTGTTAGAGTCATCGTAGCCAATGTCCTTGATGGCGCCACGGATGACCTTCTGGTAGTCGAGGCGGGCCTTGGTGGTGATTTCACCGAAAACCATCACCATACCAGTCTTGGTGGCAGTCTCACAAGCGACCTGTAGAAAATTCGTCAGGGGCGTGCTTTACATGATCCATTCTGGAATCTAACCTTGGACAGAGGGTCCTCAGCCAAGCAGGCATCGAGAATGGCATCAGAGACTTGGTCACTGGACGGCGGAACTGAAGTTAGCAATCAATTGATCAATGTATCGCAAAAAGGACGCGTACGCAATCTTGTCGGGGTGGCCCTCTCCCACAGACTCGGAGGTGAAGAGGAAAGTTCCCAGGTTCTTTGAGGCAGTCATGTTTGCTTGTTGTGATGGGAAGGTTGGTGAAGAGAGCCTGGGGAGAGTGTGATAGTGCTGGAGGAGGTGGTGGTGGTGGAGATAATGGGTATCAATCAGGCTCACGGAGGGGATGGGGTGGAAAGTCGAAGAGGGTTTGGAGCGAGGGACTTTTGGATTTAAAGGGGAGGCAGGAGCGAGAGAGACGGCGATAGCAGGAAAGGGGGTTGGGGGGTGGGCAATCAGTTTGTGGAGAGCGAGCACGACATGTCCCCATGCTCACTTTCACTTTCACTTTTTTTCTTGCTGGCGGGGCTCGAGGTGCCCAAAAAAATGCTGAGCGCACTAGCGCGGTAAGGTACGACAGGCTGCCAATTCTTCGATTGCACCATCTCTTCTCCAGGGTCTCCTTACATGTACTATATTCTAACATGCAGCAGTCGCTTCTCAAGAGACCGCTGGAACTGATGTAATAGAGTGGATATATGAAGAGTTTGCGTGCAATCCAGTTATCACGAACTTCCGCATGCGCGGTTTCAAGGACTTTTGATGATTTATCCAATTTCATTAAGCATCCACTAGCCTCCAAGGTTCCTCAGCTCAATCAACAATGCCATTGTACCTACCCACCTCTCACACGCCACTCTCTAGAAAGTTTACCTGCCGAAACTATTCGCGCGCGCAATCATGAGCAGATTTGGCGTATTCGTTGTTGGCCCTGCAGGTTCTGGAAAGGTATAAAGCTCAAACCCAAACCCTCCAAGTAACGAGTTTTAATGCTGATCCGAATGCGTTGTCGTAGTCGACGTTTTGCTCCAGTCTGATATCATACCTCAAAAACACAAAGCGATCATGTACGGCAAGGCGAATCTAAGACGCTTGTTCGAGCCCGGCGACAGAGGCTGATGCGTCTCGATGAATACTTAGGCCTCTACGTGAACCTAGATCCTGCCGCTGAAGACTTCGATTTTGAGCCGGACGTGGATATCAAAAATCTGATCAGTCTCGATGATGCGATGGAAGAGATGCAGCTCGGACCCAATGGAGCAATGATGGCTTGCTTTGAGTAAGCCACCACCAATCAAAAATATGCCTGTGGGGAATGGTCGACTGACGTTGGTAGGTTCCTGATGGAAAACCTCGATTGGCTCGAATCAGAACTCGACGACGTGACAGAGGAATTCATTACAATATTTGACTGTCCTGGGCAGATAGAGCTCTACTCCCACGTGCCAATCCTCCCGAACCTCTGCAAGCACCTTTCAATGCATCTAAACTACTCATTATGCGCCGCATACCTCATCGAGTCGACGTTTGTGGTGGACAAAGCAAAGTTCTTTGCCGGAACACTGTCAGCAATGAGTGCGATGATTATGCTGGAAATCCCCCACCTCAACATTTTAAGCAAGATGGACCTAGTCAAGACCCAAGTGTCAAAACGCGAGTTGAAGCGGTATTTGGACCCTGATCTAAGCATCATCTCCACCGATATCCACGCACAGACCAATCCCAAGTTTCACAGACTCAATGAAGGTTAGTCGACCGTACACCAGGCGTTTAGCCCCCACAAGACTAATAGTTTGTGTTCAGCTGTTGTAAACCTCATCGAAGACTTCTCTATGGTATCATTCCTGCAACTTGAAAGTCAGAATGAAGACAGTGTACAGGCGATCTTGAGTTATATAGACGACTGCTTGGGTTTTTCAGAAGTGCAGGAGCCACAACTGAAAGATGAACCTGATGCAGATTGGCAAGAAGCTGAATAAACTAATATTCGTTTTATGCATGTGAATTGGCGCCTATCGGTGAAACATTGGGGAGTAGAGCAGTCTCCGGAGTCGGATGCGTGCTTGAATTGGCTGTTGAAAGCGAACATTTTGCCCAAGATAAATTCCTGTGCACCCCACAACTCCACCTAGAACCCAGAATTACTCTTCCCATGAAAAAGTTACCGGCATATGTAAACACGGAAGTGAGATATACGATAAGCACCGGCATTCCGTAGAAAATGTAACCCACTGAGTGACATTTCATGCACACAGCCAAGCGCGGATTTCTAGCGCAACTTTACCAGGATCACGATTTTTTCCTTCAACCGCACAATTCGTCTTCACCTCACCTTACACCAAAGCCACCACAACAAAACAGACAGTACAGATGGGTCGCGTCAAGAAGTCCACGCGTAAATTCGAAAGCAAACACCTCACGCGCACTCTTGACGACCGCAAAGCCAACAAAAAAGTCAAGCAGGCCTACATCCTCCGCGAGAAGAAGAAGCAGAAGCGCCAGTCTGCGAGAGCAGCAGACGGTGATGCGGAAGACGAGGATGGGGAGCCAAAACCGAAGAAACTCAAGCCCGATGGACCCCAGATCTTTGACGATATGAGTGTGGAGCAGTTCTTTGCGGGTGGATTCGAGGTTCCTGAAGCTGGCGCGACAAAGAAGGGGAAGGGAAAGCGGAAACGGGATAAGACCGCGGAGAAGGTGGATGAGGAGATGGAGGATGCCGCTGCGGCATCAGAGGATGAAGACGAGCTTGCGAATCATAAGAATGATCTGGGCGCACTGGCCGAGAATGATCCGGAGTTTTACAAATACCTGAAGGAAAACGATCCGGAGTTACTGGACTTTACGATGGCGGAGAGGGATGATCTCTCCAGCATTGATGAGCTGTCGGAGGACGAAGAAGAGGCCTCCGGCAAGAAGAAGAAGAAGGGCAAGAAGGAGCGCGAGAGCGATGAGGTTACCATGGCGGAGATCAAGAAGTGGAGAGAAGCGCTGGTGGAGAAGAAGAGTCTGCGGAGTCTGAGACAGGTCGTGCTTGCGTTCAGAGCGGCTGCCCATGTCAATGATGTTGAGGAGGACACCAAGCAGGGAGGGTTCAAATACACCATCACAAATCCGGACGGTACTTCTTCCCAGTTCCCTTTTTTTTTTTTTGCGTACTTGAGCTTTGTTGCGACTACGGGATGATATATCCAGCTGGCACCAGTCCTAGAGATTTGTACTCTTCATTGTGCAGACACAGCTGCTTTCAGTTGCCCTTGGCGGGGCGCTGGTTTCTGATTGGGATGATTTTGCTGTTATATATTGAACTGTCGGGGTTTGGAGGACTACTCGCTAACTCTCGAATCAGTATATCATGAGCTCTTGCTTCTGGCGCTCAAGCACGTTCCGGAGGTTCTCCAGCACCATCTACCCATTAAAGAGTCTGCCTCTGGCAAGGTGTAAGTCGGTCCAGCTCTTTCTTCCACTCAGTTCTAACACCCACTATAGTCGAGTTGCAACAGACACCAAGAAATACCGTACCCTCACTCCACTCCTCAAATCCCACTCGCAATCATTGATGCACCTTCTCCCACTGCTCACCGACGCCGCCACGCAAAAGCTCCTCCTCAACTCCACCCTGGAACTCGTCCCCTACTTCCTCGGCTTCCGCAAATTCCTCAAAACCTTCCTCAAGACCATTGTTGAGATCTGGTTGACAAATAGCACGGATGAAGCCACCAGGATCACCGCATTCCTGGTCGTCCGGAAAGCCGCCGTCGTAGGCGATGAAGGTATAAAAGAAACCTGCCTCAAGGCGCTCTATGCAGGCCTTGTCAAGGCTAGTCGGCAGACCACGGTGCACACAATCCAGGGCATCAACCTGATGAAGAACTCTGCCGCCGAGGTCATCGGTTTAGCAGGAATGGACAAGGTTGGCTACCAGGCTGGATTCGGATATATCCGTCAACTTGCAGTGCACCTGCGAAATAGTATCACCAATAATTCAAAGGAGTCGTACAAGACTGTCTACAACTGGCAGTATGTGCACTCACTTGACTTCTGGTCTCGAGTGCTGGCTATGCACTGCGACGGGTTGAAGGAGGCACAGGAGGGCAAAGAGTCGCCGCTGCGTCCATTGATCTACCCTCTTGTCCAGGTCACCCTTGGGGCCATTAGGTATTTCTATCCACCCATCCACCGCCGCGAACAAACCTAACAAACAGCAACAGACTTATCCCCACCGCCACCTACTTCCCCCTACGCTTCTTCCTCATCCGCTCCCTCCTCCGCCTCTCCCTCTCAACAGGCGCCTACATCCCCCTCGCACCATTGATCTTCGAAGTCATGTCTTCCGCGGAACTAAAAAAGAAGCCCAAACCCTCCACCCTAAAGCCAATCGACTTCAACACCACCATCCGCGCGCCAAAATCCTACCTACGCACCCGCGTATACCAAGACGGCATCGCAGAGCAGGTAGTAGAACTCTTTTCCGAGTTCTACGTTCTATACTGCAAATCCGTCGCATTCCCCGAACTCGCAATCCCAACCATCGTCCTCGTGAAACGGTTCATGAAGAAGAGTAAAAACGCAAAGTTTAACGGCGCGTTGCATCTACTGGTAGGGAAACTGGAGGCGAATTCAAAGTTTATCCAGGAGAAACGTGCAACGATTGATTTTGCCCCTGGAAGGAAGAGTGAGGTGGAGAAGTTTTTGAAAGAGACGGAGTGGGAGAATATGCCCCTGGGTGTGTACGTGGTGCATCAGAGGAAGTTGAGGGAAGAGAAGAGGAAGATGTTGGAAGAGAGTTTGAAGGAGGAGAGGGAGAGGGAGAAGAAGGAAAGAGACGATGATGATGTGGTTATGAGTGATGATGGCGAGGAAAGTGGGAGTGGTGCGAGTGAGTTTGAGGACGATGACGACGATGAATAGATTTTGCGATACGATACTTGGTGGAGTTAATTCTCGTTTCTTGTACTATATTAAAAAGTTATATTGGCTAATTGATTCCTGGGAGCATACGACGTCACTCGTAGCCGGATATCTCTGTGTTTTCATCATTCATCAAGTCGTAAAAGTAAATTGCAGAAGCCGCCCGCTCGTATATTATACACATGTAAGCGTTGTAATTCATTCTCCCACCTCCACATCATCCTTCTTCCCCTCCACCTCCACCTCCACCTCCTTCTCTTCCCCCGCCGCAGCAGCAGGAGCATCAACCATCTCTTCATCCTTCCTCTCCCCCTCCACCACCGCCGTCGGCGTAATCTCCCCCTCACTTTTTGGCGGATCGGGAAACACCGTTCCCTCAGGCTGGGGCCCCACATCTTCCGGCCCCAACGCCGGTGGCTCCGCCGCATCAGGCGACAACGCATGTCCTTCCCCCCCACCACCACCGCCACCAGAAGTAAGCCACGGAATCGGCGTCAACAAAGCCCCCCCCAAACTCTCATCCGACCCTAATCCGAAACCCCCATTCTGCAACCCCCCATTCGGCAACTCCATATTCTGCAGCAACGGGAAAGCTGTAGACGGCGAGGACACGGATAGCACGCGCTGCAGGGCACGGAGGAACTTGGGGAGGGAATGGTAGTGCGTATTTGGCGCCAATAGTAGCTCTGATAACCGCTGTACTGTGTACGGCGGCGCGGAGGAGAAGGTGCTGGTTAGTGTGTGCTTTAGCTGTGAGAGCACGGTGATGTCGGTTGGGTGTAGGCGTGGAGAGTGTGGCGGGGTTGCAACTTCGGTTAGGGATGATGAGGATGGGTGGAGAGGGGGGGGTGCCATGGGTTTTGGTGGGGAGGCAGCGGCGGGGACGTCTTGGCTGAGCATGGTGTTGTCGGGTTGGGTGGCTTGTGAGGATGCGGGTTCGGCATCGGGTTCAGGGGCGGCATCGCAGGGTTGGGTAGAGGCTTGGGAGAGGGAGGGTTGGGGATCGGGTTGAGTGTCGAATTGGGAGGATGTTGTGTCGACGATGTCGTGATCGAGACGGAGCTCGGATGGCGTGGGTTTGGGGAAGTTGTCGTTTGCGATCTGTTGGAAGTTAGATGGTGTGGGAGAGAAGAAGGGGAGAGGGCGGGGGGATACGGTGTCAAGGCGGGAGAGGAGACGCTTCAACAGGTCCGGCCATGTGTCGCTGATTGCGCAGTCAGTAAAGGAAATGGAGGGGGATTGGAATGGCGATGCGTACATATCGACAGAGCCGTCTTTGGTGATGTCTTCCAGAATGACATCGTCTGGCTTCATGGTGGAGGTGGAGCGGTTGTGGTTGGGATGGCGGGGTGTCGCGCGTCTAATCGCGTAGATAAAGCGATTCACCAGCCTTAATCTGTAGGACACGTCACGGGGATCACTCGCACCACTATGCAAAAAAGCCAATCTCAAAGAACTTTTGAGCCCCTCTCCTCTACTAGCTCTCTAAGATACAAGACAATCATTAGCTACAGATAGATCGTCAACTTAACGCGAAAGCGCAATATCGTCTATCCTCAAGATCATCTTCACTGTCTCCGCAGCCAGCTCAATCGCGCTCGTAGACACCAACAAAGGCTGCAGAACGTTCTCATCCACAATATTGGTGACTGCACCCTTCCTCACACTAACACCGCAAGAAATCTCCCCATTCTGATGACGATTTCTCAACTCTGTCACGACGCGGATGCTGTTGAGGCCAGCGTTTTCTGCAAGCGTTGTGGGGATGACCTCGAGAGCTTCTGCAAACGCCTGCCAGCAAACAGACTCTGTGCCCGCCAGTTTTTGTGCCTCCTTCATTAACTGTCGGGAGACCTCAATCTCCGGAGCACCACCTCCAGCAATCAACGCCCTATCAATCCCATTAGTTGTGCTCCGCATTGTGGTCTGGCATGAGGAAGCCTACTTCTTCTTGACAAGGCATCGAATAACACACAGAGCGTCATGGAGAGATCGCTCAGCCTCATCCAAAATCAGAGAGTTGGCACCGCGGACGAGGACGGATACTGTCAGCCCTGCACTCTTTACACCAGTAACCTTAACAACACGAGCCCCCGACGAGTTAACTTCCTCCACGAGATCTGCAGATCCAAGCTTGTCCTCTGTGAACGATTCGATGTCGGCAATTGGCTTGCATCCGGTGCTCTACTCGGAATGTTAGCGCATTTGTGCCTCACACGCCAGTGAGGGAACACTGCAAACCTTGCAAATGAACTCCACCTCATCCCGCTCGATATCCTTGATGACAAGGATGTTCAACTTTGACAGGAAATGTAGCGAAAGGTCGTTGACGGCGTCGCGGAGGATAGATTTTTGGATGAACAGCACGTTGCACTTCGCTTTCTTGATCTTCTTGCACATGTTCAACAGATACGTTCGCTCCTCCTTGAGAATCTTGTCCATCTGGCGGTAGTCGTTGACGACAATCTGGTTTTCCATCTATCGAGAGACAAGGCAATTAGGGGCCGTAGAAAACACTCGCGGGATTGGGACACATACATCAGGCTTGGGTGGCGACAGTTGGAATTGAATGAACCCAATCTTGGCCTTCTCCATTCTTGTGGGCCCTCCGGCACTCTTAATGACGTTCTGTGTCAAGACCAACCCATCCACCAACTCAGTGTCGTCCAAGGTACCTCCAACTTTCTTCACAATTCGGATATCATTCAAATCGACGTTGTCAGCGACGGCGGGGTTAATGACTCGGGTGACAGCATCAACGGCGATGGGTCCCAGCAGGTTGGTGTATTGAGAAACGATTTTACTCGAAAGGGAGGTGCTAGCAGCTTGCAAAAGCGATTGCCGGTCTGTAAGGGTGACGGGCGTGGACATCTTAGTCAAGATCTCAACGGACTTCTGTGCAGCTCGTTGAAAGCTCTCCGCAATGACGGTAGGATGGAGACCTGCGAATCATTAACCTCCCGTTTGTTCGTGCAAGCGAACGCGGCAGCATTATACCCTTTCCCAAAAGTTTTTCTGCAGCTCCCAAAAGACTTCCACAGATAACAACCACTGAAGTAGTTCCATCACCAGCTTCAACATCCTGAGCAGCAGACAAATCAACCAACATCTTGGCCGCAGGGTGCATCACTGCCATCTCTTTCAGGATAGTATGTCCATCGTTGGTGATAAGAGTCTTTCCCTTGCCATTCTGTATCATTTTATCCATTCCTCGAGGTCCGAGTGACGTTCTGATGGCATCTGCAACGGCTCTGGCGGCCATGATGTTGGCTTGCCGGACTGCCATCGGCTTCTCCTTCAAATTTGGGTTTCCCATCGAGCCAGTTGATACTTGTGCCATGATAAGTAAGTTGTATAGCTGGTATTAGATGAACGACGGTATATAGGGTGCCGAACGTTGCTGCGGATGTGGTGGTGGTGGGGGATTTTGAGCCGCCGTCAATTTGGGAAGTTCTAAGTAATTTGCTCTGCATGATCACGATCAGATAAGATAATGCGTGAGCATCATTCCACAGCACTCGACTATCTCAAATTTCAAAACTCGCATCTCGAAGCCGGTTCCGGATGCTCTTTTTCCTAGATTTATTCGTCACTTGCAAGATGCTTTGTGGAAAAAAGCGGATGGTATACGAGCACATGTTTGGGATGGAAAGTACTTGAGTATAGTATTATGATACAATCAAAGAAACGCCGAACTAAGCTTCCGCACCCATGGCCACCTGGTATTTCCTCCACTATGTTCTCATCATTATGATCCGTTCGTCTCTTTCCTGTACGTGATTTTTTCTACTGCCACACTCTCATTCCCCTTACCATCCGTGCGAAGCTGGTAGACGTACATCACTAGCACACTCCCTTGTACCTATTATACTGGATTAGCAGCTGCCTTGAAGTTTCACCTCAGCAGGGTCAAGGTGTCACCCACGTCCATCAGCACAAAGCTCGGTACCGGGTTATCCCCTTCCGCCCACCACCCACTAGAAATTGCGCCTGTCGCACTTCCGGGATTTACAAAGAACTTCCCCTCCAGCTCGTACGCCTCAAACTTATGCGTTCCACCCCACAAAAGGACATCACAGTCCAGCTTCCTCGCTTCAATCAACAAGCTGTCGCTATCGCCCTGCGGAATAATGGTGTGGCCGTGTGTAAACCCTATTCTAAGACTACCGTGGGTAACGACCTTGTGGAGGGGTAAGCCGGGGGCTTCGACATCGAAGTCGCCTTTCACGATTTGGATATCTGAAGCTACGCCGCGGAGGAATTCGTAGGTCTCTTTGTCGGTGAGGTTGCCGAGACATAGAATCTGCCCAATCTTGCCGGGAGCTAGGAGCTTGCGGAACTGCGACGGGTGTTAGTTAAGCGAGCGGTGGGCAGCGCGGGAGGCTTACTTTAGCTGGTATGTCCTATACTGAATCAGCTTGAGCTTCTTGACGCATTGGCGGGAATGCGCCGACTCACAGGTGCCCGGTCTGGTATGTGGAGGTCTCCAATTGCTAGCACGAGGCGCGACATGCTTCGGAGGTGAGCTTCGGAATGGGAAAGCGGGCGTTGCGGGGGGTTAGCTGCAAAACAAGAAAAGGCGGCGCTTCCGGAGTATCAATCGTCAGAGGGACAATAGAAACTGAAACTGGTGATGGTCGTTATCGATTGGTGGTTCTGTGCTCCATCAAGGTGTGGGGCTTAAAGTTAAGCAATTCTTACCCGGCGTCATTGAGCAGGGGGCCTAAAGTATTCCATGACGCAATTTGAAGAATCCCAATTTACATTCATGCACTATCAGCAATGAGCACCGTCAAAGAAGCAAACACATTCCTTTCTCCCGTGTTTGAAAAAGGCACGTCTCTTCCACCCATTTCCAAAACCAAACACTAATCGTAACCCGCAGAACAGCGCCTCTCGTTCACCGAAATCTCTTTGGTCCTCCGCCTCTCCAAAACACTCACTCCTTCCACCGACAAAAAGGTCGCCGCGCCGCTCGTCATCAACCATGCCCTAAACTTGCTTTTGCGGATACACAAAGAGATATGTGACCGCGACTCGGAGCCCGTCGCCAACCGGCTCGAGAACCCCGGTGAGCGACGCACGATTTTCTCGTTGTTGGACTTGCTGGTGTTGGAGGGAATATATCCATCACTTTCGCCCGGAGTGGGAATACCAATTGAGAGAAGAGCCCGTAGCTTTGTGTTGCCCCAGCAAATGACTACACCTATACCTACGACGCGAGTGCAAGAAGTGGGCGAGAACCAAAACATCGAACTCCTTGGGAAAGTTATTGATGGCTTGGTTGGTGTCCTGGGACCACGAGACCAAGGAACAACGGGCCACGATACTCACAACATTTGGAAGTCACCGCGGGGCTACAAAGGGATTGAGGGTATGGTCCGAGAGCGATGCCTCGTGGACCTCATCGCGGGCTGCGGAGAGTTGGCATTGAATCCTGAACACGGTGAAGTGAATAGGGCAGCATGGAAAGAAAACTTTAGCAATTTAATAGAGGGGTTAGTACCTCGTGCTATCACAGATGCTCGTTGATGCTGATGCGCTCGTATCAGCATCCAAACCGGTGCGTTGTTACCTCTATTGCTGTCTCTTCTACATCCCGCGTCTCCACCCTGGTTTCGGCAGCCCATTGCCAAATATCTGTCTCAGCTTCCGGTGTTAAGGCCTCACGGTGTCCGAAATATCCTTGAACTCTTTCTTTCCACGGCGTCGTCGGGCAATATCTCCAACTCTGCATCTGCACAGTTGTCAGTAGACGCCCTCTCAAAGGCCTCGAGGCTAATATCCTCTATTCCTACCTCCATGAGCGCGCAAGAATATTTCTCTAAGGTCTGTCTACAACTATTGGAAATCTTAAGGTCAACCGACCCGGGAATGGAAAGAGCTGCTGCATACGTAATCGCCGAGCTGCTGGGAAAGAAAGGACAAGGTGTGGAAGACACAGTTGAAAACGAGATTGTCCGAAAGATTATTACAAGCTTTGATCCATCAATCGCTGCGAATTCTCTCAGGCCAGATGCATCACCTGAACAGTCCAAACCTGAAGGCAAGAAGTCTTCGTCAGCATTGCTAGCATTTGAAGACGAACCAGCTACAGACCACCGACCATCTAGGTCCCCACTGGTATTTGAAATAGTAGACGAGACCGACACTACAATGGTATCAGAAGTCTCCGAAGAATCCACTCAACCAGGTCCATTAGTGTCAGAAGCAGAGCTGTCAATGTCCTTTAGGAATCTAGAGGCTCTTTTAGCTTCCCATCCAACACCGCTTCTCCCTCAACGCTTGATATCACCAATTCTGATTCCGCTGTGGGGTCTAATGGGATACGCAAAATCAATCGGCCGCAGCGCATGGCATAATCGCGCCGCTGCCGTCCTGAAATCATACCTCGCGGTTTCCCTCAACCAAGCTATTCTAGAGAAGATCCAGAACAATCTTACATTCACGGGCGGTGATGATTGGGAGTATGCACCTGGTTCTTCTGGTGGTATTGAGATCAGGACCACAACTAAGACGAAGAAGAGCGGAGTGAACATGGACCTCATTAACTCCCGAGTCGAAGAATTCCTCGGAATTCTCGGTGATGACAGCGTTCCAAGTGGCGTTCTAAATGAGTTCTTTTTAGGTATCTTTAGAAACTGGCTTGCACGCAGAGAAGAGGAGGAGCCGTTGAAGATGTTGATTACTGTCAAGATCTTGCAGGAGATACTTCAAACATACGGAGAATCGTTGGCAAAGAAACCAACCGAGATTCTTCAAATCATCAAGGGTGTTCTGGATGAATATGTCAGCTTTTTAGGGGCACTTAAACGTCCAAAGACAGGGACCATTGAAGCACCGCGTTTGTCAACGCTCGGGAAAATTGTTCAAGACCCTCTTCCCCCAGAGCTAGACGCCGGAGATGAGGAAGAAGATTCAGACGAAGCTCAGCATGCAGAAACAGTTGCGATGGCTCTTACTCTCTTGAGCGTCCTCGTATCATCACCCGAATCGAAGCTCACTGAAACCGACGAGCGTCTTGTTACAACTCTTCATCCTTCACTCGAATATCTTTCTACCGCAAAGAATATAGACCCCAACCTTACATCTCTCGCCATCAACATCACCTCCCTCCTCCTCCTCCACGCCCCTCAGGCATCCAAATCAACACCAACCCCTCTGGCCGAAACACAGAGAGAGAAATACACAACATCACTCTCATACCTCCGCGACCCGCTGATCCCCGTCCGTGCCCATGGCCTGCATCTCCTCCGAGAGCTGATCCTTGAGCGCGCTCCAATAGTGGATGTCACAAATACTGCACGCCTGCTCATCACGATGCTAAAAGACGGCGATTCCTTCGTCTACCTCAACGTCGTCAAGTGTTTGGCCGCACTGACAGACCGTCATTCTAAAACCGTCACAAAGATGCTAGTAGGCGCCTACATCAATGATGAAGACGTCCTCGATCTTGGTGAGCGTCTGGGGCTCGACGAGCGCCTCCGTATCGGCGAGGCTTTGCTTGGAACCGTGCAAAGACTTAACCGTGCACTCGTGGGAGAAGTCGCAGAAGTAGTCAGCGAGGGAATGCTCAGCATCATCTCACGTCGACGCAGCAACCCAATCCCTCCTCCTCCTTCTACCACAGAGGAAGACGAAATGGAATTAGACATTGACCCCACCACAGGCGCTCAGTTAACGCCGCAGCAACTCCAGCAACGCGAAAGAGACGCAAAAATGGTAACCGGCTGGACTGCAACCGCACACGAAGACCTCCGCATCCGCACCTCCGCGCTTTCAATCCTGGGCACCGCGGTGCAAACTAACCCCTCTGGCCTTGGCCCAAGGTACTTGCAGGACGCTCTCGATACTTCCCTCTCTATATTGTCCCAGGAAGCGAGTCTGGAGGCGTCAATACTCAGGCGTGCGGCGGTTGTTGCGGTCGGCGCGGTGCTGAATGGTCTTGTAAAGGCGGATGAGGAAGATAGAGAGGGAAGGATGTGGAGGGAGGATGTGTGGAGTGTTGTTAAGCATATGGTGAGGGATATGAAGAGGGTATTGGGGTATGTTAGGGTTACGGATGTGGATGGGTTGGTAAGGGAGCAGGCAGGGGTGGTGGAGGAGAATTTGGAGGCGGTGGTGGAGAGGGGAATGGTTGGAGGGAGAGGGGCTGTGGGGGATCAGGTGGGGAGGATAGAGATCTTGTAGATTGTATAGCTCCTGAAAAGATGAATCGACAAATTCGATGATCCTCTGGAATCGCCCATATTACATTCACAAGTACTCTAAGCTACAGCAGCGGGATTCTTTTTCAGTGGACTTAGACCTAGAACATGATTACAGGAGCGGAAATTCTTCAGAGCATTTCTGGCAGCCCTCTCCTCTTCTGCGAAGTATTTTCCGTGGACGTCTCTCTAAATACAGCGCAGCTTTAATGGACGGAATTTCACCCCTTTTTCTCACTGCCAATGTTCTGAAAAAGTGGAGTATTTTGTACATAACCACTTAGTGGAGAACTTCCCGTGGGCCTATACACGCCCGATAGAACGGGGTTTGCGAATAGAATGGGGTATCTATCTATCGATAGAAGGGGTTTGTCGATAGAAACATGAATGGAACTTTGAATTTGGATAGAAAACAATACTAATTCTTCTTTTTAGTGTCAGAGTTTATGTGGGGGGCCAATGATCATGATGTGCGGTCCGCTAATCTGCACTACTCATCAAGCTATCCATCTACCTAGTCTCCCACATCAATCTCTATAGAGAATGTATAGAACAGCAAGAGCTTCTATGCTCCATGGGAAGCTGCCTGTTCTATCTGGTAGGAAGTACTGCCTGAATAGGCCCACGGGAAGTTCTCCAGTATGTACATGTAGGTCATTCGTTAACCCGAAGGACCGCGTTCGTATTGGCCGGCCGCAAGACTCTCTACTAGAGATAGGGTTCTGGATTACCTAGTGGCTAGACAAATTGGGAACGAGAAGATTGAACGAGTGGGGTAGAAGGATGTGTATATCATGGAGGGAATGTAGAAAATCCAGATCGGAAAAGAAAAACTCCTTTTTACTGATTTTCATTCTGACCTTAGAAAGCACACACCCATCTCCCATTAATCACAAGCCGAGTCTCAAAAATCTTCTCCCATTCCAACCTATGGCCTGGAGTGATCCGTTCACAAATTGGCCCCAGTACTATGTAGTTCGTGCAGCGTGAAAGTTGAAGACATTTTTTTTTCACGAAAACTGGCTAATGAACTTTGTTTGGTCAATTTTTGAGGTTTAAGATGTTGTACCGGTATTTGGGAGTCCATGAATGAGCGGGGAGGGATAACTGATTATGTTTGCCGGTGTGGGGTATATATATCACAACCGCCGTCGCCGGGCTACCATCTACCTGCTACCAAAAAACCAGTTGCGTAAACAAAGGGGATAAAGCCAAAGCCCGCTGGGATAAGATAAGAACACTCACTCAATTTCAGTGCGTCCCAAACTGTATGGAAGCCAGGGCAAATCTGCCGCCCCCCGCCCCCCGCCCCCCGTCCCCCGCAGCCCGCAGCCCTATCTACCAGACCGCATCACTCGCCACTCACATGCTGCTGTGACATGCACGAGTGATCTACAATGTTCTCAGAATTCACAATCCCATTTGTTTTTTTCCCACCCACACATCAAACTTTCGGTAATCTCGCATTAATATTCCTCCACTCAAGCCCAGCACATGCTTTTGCTCGGGAATGCCCTATCATATCCACCCCGGATTTTTATTTTGGGGCGGCAGATGGGGAGGAAGTTGCGGCACATGTAAGGCGCTCCAAACCCTATGCAAGCCAAGATTGATTCCCACAGCTTCTGGTGGTGGTGGCGGTCCCGTGCGAAGCTCATCGAAACCCCGCCCTCTTGCAATTATAAAAAGTATATCATATGATAACTATCGGGTACAATTCGGCTGTATTTTACACGGAGATCGACGCGGGGAGGGGGTATCACACTTAGAGAACATGCAAAAGATCCAAAAACGTTTTCGTATAAAAAAGTAGAGTACTCGGTGGAAGAAAAAAACCTGTTCAAGAAAGAAAGTAAAAAAAAAAAAAAAACCATATGACCCCAATTAACCAAAAAAGCCAGAAAGGGAAAGAAAAAGCGCCCAACTTATTTCTTCCCTCCACTCAATTCCTTCACCTTCTCCTTGAACCCGTGGATCTTATTTCTACAATGCCCCCGAATTAGCAAAGTATAGGGAAGGGAAGGGAAGGGAGTACATGCCTGGCCACGTGTCCATCGCGCGAAGCAGGAGTGGCATAGATTGATCCCGGGAGCCGTTGGAATTTGCTGGGCGGTGTTTGTGCGCTATATACAAAATTTAGCTGGCTGGGCCATTACCCCGCAAATGGTGGTGGCGCTTACGCATCCCATTCCTTGGAGCTGCAGTAGTTCCCGTCGTTAGCGAGGGAATCGATAAGAGGCGGGGTGATATATGATAGGAAGAATAATTACAGTCTGCGGTCACGTTGGGATAAGGGGACGCGGTCAGTGTCAGACGTCGTGCTGCTATCGCTCGCCCGCCGAGTAGTCGCAAACATATCGCTGTCCTCTTCGCGCGAGGCCGCAAATGGGTCCGAGAACCGGTCGGTGGTGGTGGTGGGACTGGTGTTGGTGGTGGTGGTGGCCTGGGTAGACGCCATTGTTGTTGCAGTTATGATAATATAGGTTGTCAAAGATGTGGAGACGTAACTGGGCTGCTCGAGATAAGCTGAGAGCGAAAAGGAGGGAGGAATTGTTCCGGTTTATATACTCCTCGATTTTTTGTTTGTGGTTACTTGTATCCAGACAGCTTGGTCCCGCGGGTCCTTGACTGAGTTTGCCACCGTTCTCGGCACCCCCTCCAGCAATCAGATCACAGCTTACGGCCGCGCCTAGGGGTGGGAGGCGTCGAGGGGAGCGTCATACGGTGTGTGCCGTTTCTTGGTGGCAGCTGGCAGTAGAGAGTTCATTTAGTCATTTACTGTGCTCTAGCAGGAAAGTAAGTAATCAATTCCAACAAGCACTATCCCGGTGACGTTGGTGGTCGATCACGAGATGGACGATCCACACACGATGGTTGGCCAATCCGCCTGAAGCGAAGCACAGCCCACCGAAGCGTGGCAGTGTGGGGAACTCGCTTGTCAAACTGAATGGCGTGCATCTGGCATCCAGACCCGGGGCACGGTGCTCTGTCCGATATCGTCTGATGAGCTGTGTGACTCGTTGCTGTGACGCGCTGCAGATCGAAGATGGCCTGGGATCGCCATCGTTATCCGCAATTCTGTAGCTAGACCATAGGAAGATAGTGCAAGTTCGACAATTAATCCGGTTCCATGAGGTTTCAGTCGGATAATGCAGCCGATGGTGACTGCTACTCTCTTATCGATATCTTAGATCTAGAAATTTCCAAGCAAAACCTTTCAGAGAAACAGCAAAACTACACACAGGGTGCATTTGGTTCGCCGGTTAGATTACAACCAAAGCCTATCGATTGTGATCCGTAAGTTTTGTGATTATCGGAGCTGCAGCACACCTTTGTGACCGCGCAGATTGAATTCTAATATCATCTGTGCATAGAGAATATTTGTATTGCACGATGCTGATTCTGACATCCATCCGCTGTCACTGAACTCTGTGAATAAAAATAACCGCCGAAACCACCCCAGCAAATGACCACACTGAGATGGATGACGAAAGTCAAGTTCCCCTTAAAGGCTTTGCAGAGGCAGATACACCTAGGGAAGCGAGATGACACGTAGTCTGTCTCAATGCCATTGCTGTGGTGGAGCCGCAGTGAGGCACCTTAAGTTTGAAGCTTCGTATGTACTCGCCAAATTTTCAAGTTCCCAGCCACGGGTTAGGGTTTAACACCAATTTAGCCGGAAAACCCTAACCCTTGGCTGGGAACTTGAAATTTGGCGAGTACCTTTGGTGTATCCTCGAACCAGCGCTGCTTCCCGCTCTTGCTGTGCCTAACCATCTTCATTACGAGGCGATGCTCATCTCCGGTAAGTCGCCGAGGAGAAATAAAGCGGCCGGTCCAGCAAAAATTTGATGCCAGCTGAGGACGGACTGTATGTACTGCCAGAAATTTGCAAGCCGGACAGGTGTCTATCTGCAGTCCGACACCCCTGAACCGACCTAGACCACAAACCGACCCAAGCCAATAGATAGGGCATATGTGGTGGTCGTAACTGACCGCGCTGCGAACCTGCGGGTCGACCTGCGGCTGGGCTGGCCTCATCGGAACACTATCCAAGCACCGATCTTACACACCCGGTGAATCCTGGTGAATGACGGCGGCTGCTGGTGCTCACAACCAGATCCCACGGAATAGGTATTCCGTAGGGACCGTGGGGGTGGTAGAACCATCCTCAGGTGAGACGATATATGTACGTGACACCATTTAGGGAAATCTTCAAATCGAAGAGGTGAGCAAGTTTCTTTCGGAAAGAGACAGGGTTGGTATCATGCAGACAATGTACAAGGGGACACGCATCAATCATCCCCATGGTTGGCTTCATCCAGATAGGATTCATCGATGAAGAACTCGGAACTGTCGGTAGAGGTGTGTAGACCTGAACGACTCCTCTGCAGTCGAGCTCGACGAGATATCGATATCTCAGGTATAGAATTACAAACTCCAGTCGGCGACCAGTCCCTGAGCCCCCTTTGCGGAAAATCTTTCCCGTAGAATACTCGAGTATAACTATAGGTGCTCTATTCTATCTGCGTTCGGCCGTTCGTGTATCGGTGGACGTTTGCATAGACTCGGGAGCGTTTATCCCCGGTCAGGCACGCATAACCTTTAATTTCGATCGAAGTGCTTGGTAACAAACAAGCTTTTTGAGGGGGTCTTGTGGGCTTCTGACTTTCTGGTCAAAGGTCATACTCTAGCTCTGCCGATACCCTTTCAAGATGAAATGTTGTGACCCACGGGAAAGTCGGAAAAGTCGGCAACAAAAAAGCTGGTATTGGGCAAAAGAGGCCGCCCGAATAATATAGATACACAAACAGACTTTCGATTTGGGCATCATCCCAAAAAATAACAACCCTGAGTCTCGAACATGACGCGTCGACATCAGAAATTCTCCATTTTGTAAACCTCGTATGCAGGTTCCTCATATGGGTGACAGCTGAACCCCCGATCTCAGAGCGTTAGCAACGTCCCCCTTGCAGGGCCGCGTGGAAAAAACGTATGATTGATTACTTACCGCTTCAAAGCCTCTACGGATTTCTCTAGCACACCTTTCCCGACGCACATGATCTCACATCTGATCTCCTCTACCCGTTCTATGCCGAACTCGTTGCTTCCATCATCTTTAAGCTGTCCAATTATGGGCTTTGCACCTTTTTCTGCCACCGGGAGGAACTGGCCGATTCCAGGCGATTCGAAGGAGCAGTGCGAGTACTTCCCATCGGGAAATGTACCTCCACCAGCTGCGAATATGCCAGTCTTGACTTTCTCCAGGGCTTCCGCCGGTACAAAGAAGATTAATTTGTAGCGCTGGTTTGGAGACTCCTTTTCTGGTTTCTGACTTTGAAGGAACTTCTAATGAAGCATCAGTAACTATAGTACTTTATTGATTTACACCAATTCTGGGATTGCATAAGTGCTTGCCCTGAAATTAGCGACATTGCCATCTCCTTGGATGGCGAACCACGGTCTACCGGGGGCGAATTCAGCTGCAGCTGGTATTTCGAGCCAATTTCCATCGGGCTGCTCTTGCATACGTAAAATTGCAAGCGATTCGCTCGAAGTATCAGAGCTTGTCGAATCCATTTCGCAAGAAATGAGGGTGCCAAAAAATGATTTGTGTAGGTAGTTGAAGAGCTAGAGGGGAGATTAGGGTATACGGGTATGATATGCACTGACAAATCAAGAAATGATTATCTGATAAGATAGTGGGGCATTTGGCTTGGCATTTGTAGATAGTATTTTGCTTCTTATTGTCTTCGTCTTCAACTTTGTCAACATCGCAATCAATCACTTCTTTCTCACGGGTTTTGCTTCACCTCTCTTTGGGCATAAATTCGTGAGCGTGTTTGTGGGCTAGTTTCCTGGGGAAAGCTCGAATCCTGGCTTAACTAGAATACCACCGGGTAACTGCACAGGGAAATGGTGGGCTTGGCTCAAAAAGTTTAACTCAACTTCGAACTGGACGTTGAAGGTCTCCAGAATCCCTTACGACACAATGTTTGCCCTGCGGTCACGAACAGCTATTCGGTGTGCCAGGGCTCCTCTGGAGGTTTGTTGACATCAATTGGGTGTGAACAATTTACCTAATTCAATTCTTAGACAGTCATTGCCTTACGAAGGCCAGCGACAGCGAGAGCTGTATTCTCAACATCTATCGCCGTCCGGAAACCCGAGGTGTTCGTCGTTTACACCCTTCAATTACACTGCGGGTACTCATATGGTGTTCCAGAGACGCCGCAAAAAAAAGCGAGTCGGGACCCCGCATTCCTCTAAGTATCCAAGCAAACTACTACGAACCTCTCCGGCGCACACCCACCCATGGGTACACTGTTTGCGACCTCCAGCTCCGCTCCTATAGTGTTCGCAACCTAGAATTCATGTGCGACTTTGCCTTGCGAGCAGCATACTACGCCAACCTTCCAGCCTCTGGTCCGGTGCCATTACCAAAGAAGATCGAGCGATGGACAGTACCGCGGGGGAATTTCGTCCACAAGAAGTCGCAGGAAAATTTCCAGAGGATTACGTACAAGAGGTTGATTCAGATTAAGGATGGAAGCCCGGAGACGGTGGAACTGTGGTTGGCGTTCTTGAGGCAGCACCAGTTTCATGGCGTTGGAATGAAGGCGAATGTGTGGAATTGGGAAGAGATTGGTACGTTGACCGTGGAGTCGTTTGTCGGTTGGCGCGAACCGCATGCTGACTGCGCTATAGGTGTTGGCAAGAAGATGAATGTCAGCCTTGAGACACTACGTGACGATGTTCACCGACCGAAGTGGGCGCATTTTGGTCCCCGAAAGAGTTCAGGTACCGCTGCTATGGTTCAAGAAATTCTAAATAGCCCAGAGTATAAGGCGCTTGAGGAGAATTTTGAAGAATTGCCTGTCGCGGAGACAACGGCCGACCCAGTTAATTCGGAGCAAAAATCGGAACAACCGGCAACCCAAACTACCGCCGATACATCCGAAGTTGCCACGGAGCCTACCGTTGAAGCAGAACACGAACCGATAGTCTCGGAGCAGGTATCGGAACAACCGGCAACGGGATTGCATGCCGAACCTGTGCCCGCCGAGGAGGTTGCTGCTGCAGATGCAACAGCTGAGCCAGTACCAGTGCCAGCCGAAGAGGTTGCTGCAACAGCTGAATCAATTAAGGAGCAAACACTGGAGAGTGCAACAGCCGAAAAGTCCCCTGTAATAGAAGAAATTTCTTCCGAAGAGCTTGCCATCGAGGTGTTGGAGGACCATGACGCTGCCGATATCATCGCAGCAGCAGCTGGAGAGGAGCCATATGTGCAACCCGACGAGCCCACGACGACAGAACAGCTGGAGGAGACTAAGGCATCGGAAAAGATTCCAGACCCTATGGTGGAGGAGCAGCCGGAAGAGAATGTTTCGGGGGTCAATACCGACGAGTTGCCCTCGGCTGAGGATTTTGTAGATATCAAGGTGGTCTCAGAGGCCGAGGCGAAGGTTCTGGAGGCGCAATCCGACGAGCCAGCGATGACACAACAACTGGAAGAGACCGTTGCAGAGGTGGAGTTACAGGAGGCGAAGGATTCAGAGCTTGCAGCGGAGGAAGTGAAGCTTTCCGAGAAGGCCGAAGAGCCCGCACTAAAAGAAGGGGCATTGTTGGAGAAGGCTGAAGAGATAGTATCAAAGGTAGGGGAGGCCACCGTCTCCGAAACGGCCGAAGAAGCAGCTGCAGAAGAACAGGTGGAGGCGAAGGCTCTCGAGGAGACCAAAGAATCCGCACCAAAGGAAGAGGAGGTGAAATCTAAAGAGTCTATTCCGAAGGAAGGGGAGATTAAGATCGTTGAAGAGTCCGTTACAAAGGAACAGACGGAAGATCTAAATGGATCGGAAAAGACTGGAGAATCTGCGGCCACGATACACTCAGACACCAAGTCTCCGGTGCCTGAAAAGAAATAAACATAGATACATTGGCGTAATTTTAAGCTCTCTTGTACAATATCACTTTTATGTTTAGACGTTTAGAGTACAATTCCGAACTTGCCTATGTTCAATATTGCGGGTGATGAGGTGTGAACCGCAATTCGAGGCTTGGCAGGCCGTTTAACGTGAAGGGGCTCTCCCAAACTTTTTTTTAAGCACCACTTACCACCAAACTCGATCCTCGATCCTTCGCAGCCACCTCCAAAAACACGTACGACAGCAAAGGTATCTTACTTACAGTCCCATTCGTTCCCGCACCCCCATATAAGGATGGCATCTGAGTCAAAAAAACGCCCCGGTTCAGACGGCGAGCGACCATCCAAACGCCCTAAGGCCACCGATCCTTTGGATCCTTCCACAAATCCATATCTTGCACATATGTACGACGGCTCGGAGCAGAATGCGAACGGCATTGCACTAGGCAAGAGAGGGAGCAACGACGGCGAGACGGTGCTACATTCGTTTCAACGCCATAACACCACCGCCGACCAGGCAATGATGGCAGAAGATGGCCCAAACAACCCTTTCAACTTTAAACCGCTGTCGAATCAGTATTTTCGTATCTTAGAGACGAGAAGGAACCTGCCAGTTCATCAGCAGAGGTAAGTACTGGATCTTAGTGTCTACTTGTGTATACAAGGCTGACGGCGGGCGTAGACAGGAGTTTCTTGACATGTTCCACTCCACCCAAATAATGGTTTTTGTTGGAGAGACCGGTTCCGGAAAAACGACGCAAATCCCGCAGTTTGTTCTATATGATGACCTTCCACATCTCAACGGGCGCAAACAAGTTGCCTGTACGCAGCCTCGTCGAGTCGCCGCTATGTCCGTGGCGAAGCGTGTGGCAGACGAGCTGGATGTGGCTCTTGGGGAGGAAGTAGGTTACAACATCCGTTTCGAAGATAACACCGGGCCAAAGACCATTCTCAAGTACATGACCGATGGTATGTTGCTGCGAGAGGCGATGAATGATCATAACTTGGATCGGTATTCTTGCATCATTCTTGACGAGGCGCACGAGCGGACGCTTGCTACGGATATTCTCATGGGTCTTTTGAAAGAGGTTGCAAATAGGAGGCCGGACCTTAAAATCATTATCATGTCTGCCACTTTGGACGCGCAGAAGTTCCAGCACTACTTCAACGATGCGCCTCTCTTGGCCGTCCCTGGACGTACCCATCCAGTTGAGATATTTTATACGACAGAGCCAGAACGTGATTACGTCGAGGCTGCGCTACGAGCAGTTCTTCAGATTCACGCCACAGAAAAGGAGGGAGATATCTTATTGTTCCTTACTGGTGAGGAGGAGATTGAGGACGCCTGTCGGAAAATCAAGCTCGAGGCCGACGAACTGCTGCGGGAAACAGATTGTGGACCTTTATCTGTTTATGCGCTGTACGGATCACTGCCACCTGCACAGCAACAGAAGATCTTTGAGCCTGCACCACCGCCAAGAAGACCCGGTGGAACACCTGGACGTAAGGTCGTTGTGTCCACCAACATTGCGGAGACTTCGCTTACTATTGACGGAATTGTGTACGTGGTGGATCCTGGTTTTTCGAAGCAAAAGGTCTACAATCCCCGCATCCGTGTGGAGTCTCTCCTTGTCTCGCCCATATCCAAGGCCTCAGCTCAACAGCGAGCGGGTCGTGCTGGTCGTACCAGACCTGGAAAGTGCTACAGATTGTACACGGAAGGAGCGTTCAAGAAGGAGTTGATTGAGCAGACATACCCGGAAATTTTGCGGAGTAATTTGGCGTCTACTGTTTTGGAACTGAAGAAATTGGGTATTGATGATTTGGTTCACTTTGACTTTATGGATCCTCCTGCTCCTGAGACTATGATGAGAGCTTTGGAAGAGCTTAACTATCTTGCATGCTTGGATGACGATGGGTAGGTTTGATCCGCTCGATCGGAGTCGATTGTGCTAACTGTGTTTTTAGTAATCTCACCGCTTTGGGTAAAATGGCATCCGAGTTCCCACTGGATCCGGCGCTGGCAGTGATGCTCATCACTTCCCCCGAGTTTCACTGCCCGAACGAAATACTCTCTCTCACCGCGCTACTTTCGGTCCCACAGGTCTTCACCCGGCCTCCTTCTGCCCGCAAGAGAGCCGATGAGATGAAGGCCCGCTTTGCCCACGCAGATGGCGATCACTTGACCATGCTCAACGTCTACCATGCATTCAAGTCTCCAGAGGCACAGCAAAATCCTTCTCAGTGGTGTTATGATCACTTCCTCTCCCTACGGAGTTTGCAGAGTGCGGACAACGTCCGCAACCAGTTGGCCAGAATCATGGAGCGTAACGGCCTAGAGCTGTTCTCTACGCCATTTGAGGACAAGAACTACTATACAAATATCCGAAAGGCACTTGTTGCTGGGTTCTTTATGCAGGTCGCAAAGAAGGTGGGCAAGAGCTATGTGACCGTCAAGGATCAGCAGGTATGTGATACATCTTCCACCAAGCGCACAACTCTTGCTAACGTCAAATCCTAGGATGTATATATTCACCCGTCCACAGTATTACAACAAGACAACGAATGGCTCATCTACAATGAGTTTGTTTTGACCACAAAAAACTATATTAGAACCGTCACACACGTCAAACCCGAGTGGCTGCTAGAGATCGCTCCGATTTATTACGATATCTCTACTTTCCCGAAAGGACCTGTGCGGATGGCACTGGAAAAGACAGTAGAGAAGATGAAGCGGAAGGAGGCATTAAATGGTGGGAAGAGGATACGGAATTAAGTGGCTCTACTGGGCATAGGGTGCTTTTGGGTTTACGGATAGATTGTGATTAAATTTCGGCGTGGGACTATAGCTAACCATTTATATTTTATTTTTCCTTTCTTTACTTTCTTTCTTTGTTTGAAATTGGTTTCAGGTTGGCTGTTTATTGTCTAAAAGACCGATGTGGCTTTTTGAGATGCATAGATAGGAAATGGCTAATCAATGATGAGGTGGTGATTGAGATTGAATGGTGACCTTACATATCTCACTCACTGTTTTGTGGCTCCGTTCCAAAGGGAAGACTTGAACTTGAGAAAGCAACCCCCACTTTCCCACTTATCACCACACGTGCAAATGTAATTTCCGGTCGTGGAGAGAGAGAGAGAGAGGACTGGCGGCACTTGCAGAATGCGGAATCCGGAATTCCCGATCGCCGTGTTCAGGTACTGTCGGATCCGTCCCCGCTCGTTATTAAGGAAAACTGAGTTCCTACAGGTCCAGAATGTTTGCGTAAATGATCCAAGGCCCGGAGTCGGGCGATATCGGTATGCCATAGTCTGTTGTATGGGAGATAGTATTCGTTGCAGAAATACCATGATGTTTTTACCGTTCCAATTCAGCGCAAGAGAGGACCTCCAAACACTTCTCCTCCTCCTCCTCTGGGACTTACCACTGCAGGATAAAAAGAAGCAGGAGACGGTTGCATCAAAAGAAGAAGAAGGAGAAGAAGTAATATGCCTATATCACCTCTTCGCTATCATAGGGCTGATCCTGATAGATCTGCACGACGATCGGCACGCAATGCAGCTCACACCAAATCAGGCACGCATCCCATCCATCATGTCAGCCTCCAGAAGACAACCTCGCACATGTTGTTCTCAGCTCTTCAGCTTTCTCTATTATTGGCGCCTCCTCCTCGTATTGCATATTGTAGAGGTAATATATTTATTCCAACTTGTGGGGAAATATGTGGAGTAGTGGAACTAAGGATAGTCAGAAGATCCACCCACTGCCCCTCTGCGGCTGACGACGACTTGTGACGTGAAAGATGAACCAATCACCACCAGCAAGCAAGGGACCCGTTTCTTCCCCGCTCTAACGGGAACGGCTGAGAATCCAGGCCGGCCACGGCCACCACCATCACCACCCACACAAATATAAATGACCCGACCCTCCCCAACAGCAGTCATGGTCAATATCCCAATCTACCTCCTCATCGTCACATACGCACTCTTCTCCTGTATCCGTGTCGCCCTCTACCACGAGCTCTAACCTCTCCCACAGCTATGCCAACAACAAACCCACAATCACAAGTACGCACTCGTCCCCCCCCCCCCCCCAAACCTCCCCCCCCCTCTCACCCCCCCCCCCCCGGGAAAAAAAAAACCCCCCCCCCCCCCCCCCCCCCCCCCACCCCCCCCCCCCCCCCCCCCCCCCCCCCCCCCCCCAAAGGCTTCCTCCTCCTTCTAACCTCCCCCACCAGGGAAAAGAAAACCGCCCTCCCTCTCGCCACCGCCCACAATCCCTCCCCCACCCCCGCCGCATCTCCCACATCCCTGGTCCCGACCCAATCGACGTCCTCGGCAGCATCCTCGGCACTCCCTACCACCACGACGGGCCCTTCGAGGCCACTCTCTTCGCCCGCCAGATCCCGGGACGTGCTCCCGTCGACGCACTGAGAGAAAGTAATGCGCACACGTTAGCGGCGACGCCAAAGGCGAGTATTGCGGATTGTTTGGAGGGGCATTATCCGTTACAAGGATGTGCGGTGTTGCCACCGGGAGAGGGCGGGGTGGGGATGTATGAAGAGTATGATGTTATGGTTAGGGATGGGGGGTTGAAAAGGTGGGGACATATGGTATGTTCTTCTTTCTCTGAGGATACTAGGGGGAAAGGGGGGTTAATGAAGGGGAGATATAGACGTATAGAGATGAGGATCGGAAGGGGAAGGGGGAGCCGGCGTTTACGATTGATGAGTTTGAGAAGCGGCAGAAGGCGGCGAGGGCTGTGAAAGGTGGAGATGAAGAAGGAGGGTATAAGGGACGGGGGAGGAGCGCGTCAACTGCTGGTCGGTTGGAGGGGTTGAGCAGGTTGAAGAAACGACTTAATGATTCGTTGAGAAGGAAGGTATGATGGTGGGGGGCAAAGCGGGCGTTTGGAGTTTTTTTCTTTTTATAAAGGGAGGAAAAGAGGGTGGGGGGATTCTTGTATGGGTTTTTGAAGCGTGTATAAATCATTATAGATGGGAAGGACGTAAAAAATAAAAAAATGAATTCTATCCCATCTCTAAAATGGAGAATAGTATTTTCTATTACGCCGAGACTATGGAGAATAATATACAA
>MU122156.1:293605-318691 GCA_014904905.1 Wilcoxina mikolae CBS 423.85 | reverse complement strand
CCCCTCCCCAGCACCACCCTCCGCAATCACCGCCGTCTCCCCACCCTCCCCCTCCCCCTCCTCAGGCAACAACTCCATATCCCCATTCTCTAATAACCTCGCCCTCTTCAACACCTCCCCACTCTCTTTCAAAATATCCTCCAACGTCCTCCTCGTATCCCCTAAAATCTATTCCCCACCCCCCTAATCAGCCCCCCCCCTTCCCCCCCCTCAGTAGTAAGGATAATACCTTCAAATGATCCGTAATAACATGCCGGTTCTTACACCCCGGACACTGTATCAGCACCGTTCCCCCGTGATACGCTTGCTTTGAGACGGTATGTGTGCTACGCGTTTGGCAGGGCCGGCAGGTGAAGGTTAGGTGGTAGCTTGGTTGGGGGGGTTCGGGGGTGGCGGTGGTGGTGGTGGTGGTGTTCCAGCGCCGGGTTGGAGGCGGTATTCGTGGGTGTGGGAGGATTATCCGGGGTGAAGGGCGCAAGGTGAAGAGGGTGCGTAGGAGCGTGCGTGATAGGGGGTGGAGTGACATTGTGGTTTGTGGTCTTTGCGGTGGTGGTGGTGAAAGAGTGGGTTTTACATACGTCCTGACGTCGTCATCTCGAAGGTTCCTGTAGGCTTGGCGGCTAGCTCCCCCACCTCCCCCCCAACCCCCGGGCATCTTTGGATATGTGGGAACTGGAAATTTATTGGTAGACTGACTAGGTATTCGAAAGGAAACAAGTTTGGTATTTACAGTACGAAACCGGATAGCAGATACAAGAAAGAAAACCAAAAACCAAAAACGCCATCCCCCCCCCGATGCAATACACAATCCTACCCCTAGCTGTCCAGTAATCCCAACACCGTGATCCATGCATTATTCTAGAAACAAAAGAGAAAGAGAGAGAGAAGGCGAGAGGTGTGGTTATCGCGCAGAACTCGGTGTAGAACGTCTCTTACGTAGAACCGGAGATCCGTCGGATTCGAAGGAAAAAAGTGTTCCCCGAGACAGCGGGGTACGGGGTCGTTTGTTTAGACGTCGTGGAGTGTGGAGGTGGAGGTGGCGGGTAGAGGTGGGTGTTTGCGGGCTAAGCCGTTTTGTAGGTGTTTTCGACGCTGCAATCGCAGAGAAGCGGTCAAGGGGGGCGTAGTCGTAAGAGTGTGGAGATGAAGCCTTAGGAGTTAAGAATATGTCGCGATTTCTGTAGCTAACGATCTTGCGTTTGCGTTGTGGTGTCTTTGTGCCGGCATGCGCGGACGCAGTCTTGGATTGAGGCCAGGTGATTTTGGGTTTAGAGGTCGGTGTGCTCGGTTGAGGGGTTCTGCAGGGCGGGGCGATTGGTGCGGGGGACCCGGGCTGTAGCTCTTCGGGCGTGGTTGGTAGTGTGAGGAGTTCGCCGATGCGTGGAGGCCGATACGGAGCGATGTGGTGGCCTTCTGCTTGTTTCGCCAGACACGCGGGACAGAAACCGGGCTTGGAGACGACCTTCTCGAGGTCGTACGGGTCCGTGTCACTGAGACATTTCTGGCTGGTATCGCAAGTGGAGTCTATCGCGACGTCCCCGCGATGGCAGCAAGATTGGTAGATGTTGGCTGCGAGGTGGCACATGATTCTAGATGCGATGGTGATATGAGAGAAAGCAAGACGAAGCGCGTCAATCCAGTAGGTGGTATATATTCGTACATCCGTTCATCTTCTGGACAAGGCCCGGTAGAGATGAGAGGTTCGTGTGTGTTTGAGACGTGTATTGTTTATTGTTGTTGTGGTGGTCGCTGTCTTTGTCTGCGTCTTCATCGCGGTGCTAGACTGCTCAGTTGGCACATTGAATTGTCAAATGCTGTGTGGTGTCTGAGCTCAAGGTTTGTGGCGGCGATTTGTTGTTATGTGTGTGTGTTGTCAGGAAGGGAACAAGAAGGGGTCTGGCGTATAAATAAACGCAACAGGGAGGAGGGTGGGTGAGGCGTCGAGGCAGTGACTCACGCTAACCAATGCCAGTCATAGCGTCATAGTGGCTGGGCAGGCCCAAACAGGGTGCAATGCGCGTTTGTTCGTGCTTCCTTCGCGTCTTCCAACTTCTACCTCCCGCCTCTGGATCACCTCACCACATCGCCGTATTACCCGCCACCACGCCAACCACAAATCCAAATCCACGATGTCTCTTTTCGGTGGAGGAGCAGCAGCGACCAACACCTCTACCGCTACCGCCCAGGCGCTCGGCGACACTTCCAATGATATCCCTCTGCAATCACCACCGGAGGACAGTATCTCAGATGTCGCATTCTCTCCCCAGTCCGAACACCTTGCAGTATCGAGCTGGGACAAGAAGGTTCGCATCTACGAAATCGCCGCAGACGGAAACTCGGCTGGCAAAGCGATGTACGAGCATGATGCACCTGTACTATCCTGCGTATGGTCAAAGGTACCCACCCACCTTACCCCACCGTGTAGACGCCCTGAGTACTAAAAACATCTGCAGGATGGAACAAAGCTTGTTTCTGGGGGTGCAGATAAGCAGGCGAAGTTGTTTGACATCTCGACTGGGCAATCAACGCAGGTGGCCGCCCACGAACAGCCGATAAAGTGTGTCCGGTTCATACAGGCACCAAATACTGCTGGGGAGATGTTGGTTACGGGTTCTTGGGACAAGAAGCTCAAATACTGGGACCTAAGGACACCTAACCCCGTTGGGACGCTCGACATGCAGGAACGAGTCTACACGTTGGATGTTTCACAGGGTTTGATGGTTATTGGAACTGCCGAGAGATATATCAACATTGTCAACCTGGGAAATCCAACCGTCTTATTCAAGACTATGCAAAGTCCATTGAAGTGGCAGACTCGTGTAATTAGTTGTTTCCCGGATGCCACTGGGTTCGCTGTTGGCAGTATCGAGGGTCGATGTGCGATTCAGTATGTGGATGAGAAGAATTCTGGGTATGTGTTTCCATCTACAATCTTGTCACGGTCGACACTGACATGATCACCCAGCATGAACTTCTCTTTCAAGTGCCACCGCGATCCCCCATCCGGATCGACCACAAACGTATACAGCGTTAATGCAATCTCCTTCCACCCGACTTTCGGAACATTTTCCACGGCTGGTTCGGACGGAACCTTCCATTTCTGGTATGTGCAGAATATCCCCTAACCAATATCTCTATACTGACCCGCTTTCAGGGACAAGGACGCCAAACACCGTCTCAAGGGCTTTCCTACTGTTGGCGGAACCATCCCAGCCACCGCTTTCAACAGGAACGGCACCATCTTCGCATACGCTGTGTCCTACGACTGGAGTAAGGGACACGCTGGAAACAGCCCTCAGTACCCCAACAAGGTTATGTTGCATCCCATCAAGGAAGACGAGGCCAAACCAAGGCCTGCGGCGAAGAAACCGCGGTAGATATGCGTGGGGGATAGGGGCAGCATCATTTCATGTTAATCAAATTGTTTCGGCGTTTGTAGTTCTAGCTTTGTGAATGAATGAATAAAAGTGTGATAACGTATTGTTTGTGCTTTTGTGAATGTGAATAGGTACGTTGTGAGTATTTTTTGAGGCTTTGTCCCAGCTCCCAGAGCCGCAGAGCTTCACTCTAATTGAAACACCAACAACTCATTGCCCCACTATCAGCCTCAGAGCTGTCAACCACGCTTAACCACTCCTTTCTTCTACCAACATCAAAACATGGGATACGCAGAGGGTCCTCGATGGTCGGTATCTCCACACCTCTACAAACGGATTTATTCACTGATCCGAGAGTAGGAGGGACTTGAATCGCATCATCTCCCGCCCTGGCGCGTTTACCGATGAAGACTACAATTTCGCAGCGCAGAAAGAGTCAGTTCTGAATGACTGTAAAATTCTGTAAGTCGCAAGACGGTCCATGACCATACGGTACTGCTGCTAACAAGCCCCCCCCCCCGCACACAAGGGTAATGTAGGTTCACACAAACCGCCTTCGAAAAACAACTATCCAAGCTTACTCCATTGGTCCCAGAGGTGCCGGAGGTCTAGGGTGCGAGATCTTGAAGAATCTTGCTATGTCGGGGTTCACGGATATCCACGTTATTGATATGGGTGAGGCTCCTCCCCCCACACCCCTTCTTGCGCCCCAGCACCAACTTACGGGAGACGCCATGTAGACACTATCGATGTCTCGAATCTCAACCGACAGTTCCTCTTCCGCGAAACCGATATCGGTAAGCCGAAGGCGGAGGTGGCAGCCAAGTTTGTGATGAATAGAGTCAAGGGCTGCAAGATCACTCCATACTACGGCGCTATCCAGGATAAGGGTCATGATTACTACATGCAGTTCAAGCTGGTGATATGCGGGCTGGACTCGGTGGAGGCGAGGCGGTGGATCAACGCTACATTAGTGGATATGGTCGATCCGAATAATATGGAGAGTTTGAAGCCGTTGATTGACGGTGGCACCGAGGGCTTCAAGGGACAGTCCAGGGTGATACTGCCGACAATCACTAGTTGCTATGAGTGCTCTCTGGATATGCTCACTCCGCGTACAGCTGTGCCGATTTGTACGCTGGCGTCGATTCCGAGACAACCGGAACATTGTATCGAGTGGGCGAGTGTTCTGGAGTGGCCTAGGGTGTTTGGGGGTAGACTGACATTCTTGCTTGCTTGCGGAAGATGTGTTGCTGATGAAGATGGGGTAGATAAGAAACTGGATAACGACGACCCCGAGCACATCCAGTGGCTGTATGAAGCTGCACTTGCTCGCGCTAAAGAATTCAACATCACCGGTATAACCTATATGCTTACCCAGGGTGTTGTGAAAAACATCATTCCTGCCATTGCCTCGACCAACGCTATTATTGCGGCCAGTTGTTGCAACGAAGCGCTCAAGCTCTTGACGAACGCCAACCCATGGCTGGACAACTACATGATGTACAATGGGGAAGATGGTATTTATACATATACGTTTCAGCACGAGAAGAAAGAAGACTGTCCGGTGTGCGGCAACCTAGCCACAAACTTTGAGATCTCGCCTGACTGGACCCTGGACGAGTTTATTGAGAAGCTGAAGGCGAAGCCAGATGTGTAAGTGCCGTTGTAGCCATATATGGACAAATACATACTGATACGTGTGAATCAACAGGCAAATCCAGAAGCCTACACTTACGACGGAACGTCGGAAGCTTTATTACCAGGGACCGCCCGAACTCAACGCACTCACACGCCCGAATCTGGACAAGAAAATGAGCGAGCTTGTCGTGAGTGGCGAGGAGGTTGCGGTGACAGATCCCGGGTTGCCGTTCAGCATGAGGTTGAATGTCATCTTCAAGTGAAAATGACGTTTGACAGGTGCATTTGTTGCATAATAGATCTGGCTTTTGCAATGGGATGTGCCTACTGTATTTTCAGAATACCATATACCACTCACATTCACATCTTCATACAATTCTAAACCCTTCCGTGGGTCCCTGCCTGAGAGAATGTACACGGATATAGTTCCTACATGCCTCTGCCAATGTAAATATAGCGGTAGCTCGCATATAGAGATAGTTACCTGGATAGTCCGTCGCTTTTCTTCACAGCTCGCCCTAGAAAAGGCGGCGGTTATCCGTGTATATGAAAATACACCCATAGGTATGGAAGTTCACTGATTCTATAGTTAAAGCTAAGTTGGCTCCATCAACTTCTTCTTTCTAATCACCCTGCGGGAGCCTTTTGCGTTGACCTGCTGGTAATGATATTGGCGTCACCGGAGGTAGCGCCTTTGCAAACGAACGGGGAATGGGACCCCCGGATATCCATAGACTAGCGTGACCTGGCGGATGAAAATTTTCGAAACCCTGCACGTAAATGCCATGATTTCCATTTTTCGTTCCTAAAGTGTGTTGAGTTCGAGATATACCCTAGCTAGAGTTTCAAAACCCCACCGCCGCCGCAGACGGCGTATTATGGCATGAATACTACCTTCTCAACAAATTTAGAGATGAGGATGCCGCATGTCCTGCCACATGTCCTGCCACGTACCGTCACGGATGGGTTTCCCCCACGATGTAGTGTATACGGCCGTAACTGACATCCTCAGTAGCCGACAGCGGGTGATCGACAACCAGGATAATGATAGTAAGGGCTAAACCCTAGCGATACCCCCCTCGTCTCAGCGACTCCCTCCTTCCGCGGGACGGAGCCACACAACGCCATCCCCTCTACCCCCAGGATTGGAATAGCCAAACCCCCAAGAAGATCCTGCTCGTTTGTAAAGGCGCTACTTCCGGCGACGTCGATATCATTACCGGCAGGTCAACGCAAACGGCACCCGCAGCGCGGCGCGCAAAGGTGATTAGAAACAAGTTGGATGATGATGCCCCATGGCCCAACCAATGTCCCTCAAACGCACTTCCCCCTGATAAACCCGTGAGAAACCGCACAGCTCCAGGCTTCATGTTGCAACAGTCTCGGATCTGCACATGCCCGTGCTGAGGGACGATCTACACAATGCTAGAATGCTAGCGAGTAGTTATGGGCTCGGAAGTAGATTGACGACCCTTGGTGATAATGGTGCATCCTGATACCGCGAGATGTTAGAGGACGTGGAGAGAGCTGCGGTTGCTGATGGGGGGTTTGAGTGCGGTGGTTCTCTTTAGATGGAAAGCCAATGCTATCCCTTCCAAGCTGAGAAGCTCATGCAAGAAATGCTCCAATCCGCTTGACTGGAAGGCTCACCCCGAGGCTCACCCCGAGGCTCACCCCGGGGTGAGGCATTGATGTTCGAGTGATGTCCCATGAACGCCCGTAGTTGCTGCAAAACATCCGCTCGGCTTTCGACTTACCACCGGTCAGGCGAAGCCTCAGTGATATGAGAGGACAGAAGGGAGTGAGAGGACCGGAGCATCTGAAGGATGGCGAAATCTCAGACCCTCGATGTCATATAGCAGTCCCTTTGTATGTCGTTCCTTCGATGATGGGATCATTTATTGAGTATTCCTCTGTCAGCATGAGTGTGCCTTGCTCGTTTTCGGTTCCTCGAGTAATAGCCAGTTTCCTGTGTAGAATCTTCGGCGGTTGCTAGCCCCTAGGAGCGAAGAAAGCTGTTGTATTTATTATGAATACCCTAAACTCCTGTTAATCATACCTAGTTGTTTTGGTAAACTCCGGGTGACAGGCTGGAAGTTTTAGGAAGAGAAGAGGAAACCGGTGAGAGGTGGAGGGTTTATAAACCTGTCCTGTGGTCATGGGGTGGTGGCGGCCAAAACTATTAACTTCAAGGAAAGGTAGGTGAGCACCAGTGAGGAAAGGTGAATATCGGCGTCGGCGCGTCTTCCATGCCATGCTTCCAATAGATAGTTTCCCTGGGGTACTCGCTCCTCGTCTGCCAGCAGCAATCCCACACATTCGTAATTCGTTGGGTAATAACCGGCTCCTCGGTTTCCTGTACGTTCATTATGATCCTCGATAATTGCTAGCCCCTAGGAGCGAAGAAAGCCTTTGTACGTATGGTGAGCGTACATTCCCTATACTCCTGTTAGTACCTGGTGGTTTTGTAGTGCTCCCGAAAGGTTTTGTGAAGAGAAGAGAAAAGGAATCGGTGGGTGATTGAGGGTTTATAAACTGATGGGATACCGGTAGTCACGAGGTTGGCGGCCAAATTATCAACTATCAAGGAAAGGTGGGTGAACATCAGTGAGGAAAGGTGAACGTCGGCGAAAACTGGAGTGCTCTAGGGTGTAGGAGAACTATTTAAACCACCCTTTCCCTCCTTCCCTTGTTGTTCCTCCACGTCTGACGGAACAGACTCCTAGCAGCCATTCTACTTACCCTTCACAGCCACCTCAACCCGACTTTCTTCCCCGATCTTAGTTCTGTTCAGCGACCCCCGGAGTTCCCATCCATATTCGCCCAATTTGTTTCCTTTTCCATTTTTTACCAGGAGTGAAGCGGCAACTTTGTGAGGGGCGAGGATGCAAAACCCCCTCCATTGCTAACTAAACACATAGGATGGGAGCATAGCTACCTAATCTTCTTCACAGATAAAGAAAGTTATACACAACTATATAACTTCCGGGAGGACTACATTGACTTTTCAACTCCACAGGAGCCAGGGGACAGAAGACAGGAGACAGGAGACAGCATGATCTCAACACATCCTCTCCATGAGCACCCTACCTATCCTACCCATGCCCAAGTTATCAACAGTGCACACTGTATTAACCGCCGACATCCACCTTGAGTTTCCAAGGGCTTCTCGAATTTCCCTCATCCACAGCCTGGGTTTAGGCTTGAAATACCAATTGGATACTCATTGACAACTGACAACTTATGTCACGATGAGAAGGCTGCGGTAAACCAACCAGCGCTCCATCCAACACTCGCATGCAAAGGATGCTGCGGATGGGCGTTAGCACCGGCAAAATTCTGGCTGGTTACCCACTCACTGACAACTTAAACTCGAATCACGACGAGAAAGCTGCATAAACCGCGCTTGAAATTTCCCTCCTGCTCGCATTGGGGACGGGACACTGGGACAGCCTACCGGAACACAGAGACGGATTTGGGAATTGGTAGTTATTGATTGATCCCTCACTTCCGATCGATATGGCAGGTGTACACATCCCACTGGCTAGGTTAGGCTGTCACTCTACCAACAATCCCCCCAGGCCACCACCTGGTCATCACTGTTGGGTGAAACAACTTGTTCGAGAAGAACAAACCCACCACCCACTCGCGGATAACCAAACCGAATCAATCAGACGAGGAGCAGGATTTCAGGATTGGTTTACGAATAGAAATAAACAGATCCAGCAAGGAAGGCCGTTTCTGTACGGGCAGTTACATCCCATACGCGGAACCGTTCTAGTCCTATCTTCTTGGGCGCCACGGTGCAAGCCCGCTGCATATTCAAGAAACATACCCGAACGAGCCGATATGACCCCGTCGAATGGGTACCGGTTTAGAGCAGCAAGCGGGGGGAGGAATAAAAAGCCGTCAAAAAACTCAACCGGGACATCGACCACAAAAGTCAGTGTTGAACCGCACTTTTATTAACCCAATGTTTCTACATGAAGACTTTACAAAAAACACACCCCAAATGAACCCAACACGCCATCATTACCACGCTCCATCAAGAAAGAAAGGAAAGAAGCGGAGTTTATAAGTAGAGGTTATGCAGAAGAAAAGGATATCCGCTAACGAAACAAAAAAAGGGTCCATCATAACCAAAAAACACCCCCCCCCTGGTTTCTCATCACAAGGGGAAATTCTTCGCTAGTAATTCAATTCGCTTTTTCTTTTCTTCAAAATAAATAAAAAATAATATGGTTTTCGTTGCTATATTTACCTGGAGAAAAAAAAATGCATTGGAGGAGGTAAGGGGAAGAGATTTGGTACTATTGTAGTTGAATATCGTTGTACCCATAACGGCGTGTGTTTCATGCTGCTCGTTCTTTCGGTATTCCGTTGGGCATACCTACTAGTGGATCTTTCGGGACAATGCGTAGACATTTGATGCCCAGGTAACTACATATCGAGTCGATTACAAGCATTGCCCACCGGAAGTAGACGATCATTGCGAAGACGAGGTACGATCTCAAGTACCAAATCTCAAAGGTTGGAGTGATAGCAGGTCTATATCTACCCGTCAGCAAAATCCCCCGTCATCCCAACTGGGGGGTCTCACAGTCCAATAAACGGTAAATTAACCAACGTAGCACCCCCCATGAGTGGTGCCAAAAGGATAGTCCAGTAAGGAAACGGCTGCTTCGTCAAATGCGCCAGAATAATCTTCGTAGTCATGCGTCCAAACACAAACGACAACGTCACACAGAACAACACGAGTCTGTTTTCGGTGAGCAACGAAGTATGTGGAGAGTAAAGCCACAGCCCACATGATCCCGTGAATATAACAATAGGAGTCCATTCCAGAAACACGGGTAAGACCGGGAGGTTCTGTCGACGGCGAGCAACGACTACGTTGTATACACACCCTGGTAGATGCGCAACCAGGAATGTGGTAATGAGGACTGGCACCCAGAGATCGCGGAAGCTGTAATCCTGGAGTATCGAGTAATCGCCAATGGTATCCCGGAGCTTCAATGTCCAGATTTCTGGACCGTAGTAGCCAGAAACTACCATTAGGACACAGGCGATGATGAGTCCCTCTGTAGATTGTCAGAAAACATTTCCCGGTGGTTGTTGCTGGTAAAACCTACCGGTTGGCCCGTTGAAGTATCCAAGGTACAGAACATGGGTGTGATACGTTTCCCAGGTCGAAAAAAACATCGGTAGACAAGGAATCAAAGCCGTAAGAACCCCCTCCGGACTTGTACCCAATCCCATGCTCGCCGTTTCTAATAAACTCGCTTTTGAATTCCCCGTTAGTATAGACCAATTCATTCCCGGTAGTATTTACCCAGCGTGCAATTCAACGAATCAATCCCATGACTATCTCATCGTCAGCGCGCATCCCCTCAACAGCTTCGGAACACCCAACTCAAAAAGTTCACCAAGCGGCGAACTAGATCCAGTGCGCCTAGCTTGCTTCCCATCAATATTATCCATCGTCGAGTACCTATCACCGCATCAAATCCAGCGCTTCCAGCCAAGAGTAGAAAAAAGCCCATACGCCCAAAGTCCGAAAGCAAACGAATAATAAACCCAAGGAGGACCCGGGCCCACAAGGTCTGGTATGAATATCTCCAACAAGACGACATTGAACACGATGAATCCGAACCCAAGTAATGTAACCGCATTTGGAGCCAACCATAGTGGTAACAATTCTACCATAAAATTCCACTGGGGGTTTTGTGTGAGGTCAGGTCAGCCTCTCGGGGGGGCGCGGGTGGGGAAACGACGAACATAATGCCTCAGAATGTGGTTTGAGATCAAAGATTTGTCGACGGATTGGTAACGGTACGACTTTAGGTGGATCAATTGCTCTTCGCCGAGGAGCTCTGACTTCTTGGCGATGTCATCTGTGCCTTTGGAGACTGGCATTTAGCACTTTGGAACTGTTGAAAAGTTGTACGGATAGGGGGGAGGGGAGTAGCGAGAAAGCTGGAATACTTACCTGCTCGTAGGGACTTGGGCGGTGGGACAGATCGCGTATCTACCCACGTTGGTTTCGGCGGTGGAGGCATTATTGTGGGGTTGGCGGCGGGAAGGGAAGTGAAAAAGTGCTGGCGGAGATTTGAGCCGTGTGATGGAATAAAAACAAGAATACAAGTGGGCACGCGGTTAAGACGTGCACGCAGGGTCCTGCAGCCAACGAAAACGCGGTGTCGTCGGTGAGGTGAACGTTGAGACGTGCTGGATTAAGTCAACATGTATTAATTGTCGTGATCAAAGTTTATTGAACATTTCGGCGTGGATAGGAATTTCTATACAAAAGAAGGAATGATGAAAAACTTTTGATTCACATGGCACGGGGCGGCTGTGACGACAAGACCCTGCAGATCGATGAGATGCATGCAGGAGGTTTTGTGCAACAGAGATTCCATTCAGATATCGCCCATCCATTATCTTCGTCAATTCTCTCCATCCGCCATTGTTGTGAGCAAACAAGCTCATGATCCGACAGACGCTTTCCTCTTGCCAGTACGCGTCTCGATTTCGCTCGCTGTCGGCTTTCCTGCAACCAGCTCGACCACGTGCACCGCATTTCCAATCTTCACCTTTATACCGCCAACCTCCATTTTCAACGCGCAATCTTTGCCTTTGATGAGAATCTTGTTGCCGCCTCCCTCAGCTAGAAGCGCGTCTTGCACCTTGCGCTTGACCTCGACGCTGGGCTCTGCCAAGCTCCAAGCTAGCGACACATGGAATCCATTCATCCCATCACCATTTGACCCATACAATCCAGGCTGGTTAAAAACTGCAAACGTGCGGTTAGTGAGCTCCAAAAGCCGGGGAAGCTGTAGACCCAATTCATCAGTTCAGGTGTTCGACGTTCCATAGTAAAGTGCCCACCTCGCTCTTTGGGACTACCGATGCCTTGAGCACCAGGAACCATCTAGTGCGGTCATAGTTGCCGACCCATTCGAATCCACAGAAGTCCACTGTAAACCTTCCCATCGTGTTCAGTATCCACTGATGTAACGGCATCTACTACGGGCAGAATGCAAAAATCCCATTGTCGCGGGGAAACTCACGGCTTGACTCTCGCTTTATGATATCTATCGCTCAAAGTCTCCAAAAACCCTTCTCTCTGCTCGGTGCGCAAGACGTTTGGACGACTCAAGCTCAGATGCAACGGTAGTTCGCTTCCCAGATCGCTTTGGAGGTGACTTTCAAGCTTGAATGTGTGATCGGCAGCGCTGGCACCCTTTGCGGCAACTGAGTAGAGCGTATCCAAAGTATCGAACTCTGCTCTCGTCAAGTGCCCTCCAGCTTTCCATCAGCTACCTCTGTCTTTATGGAAGCACGCTCCTCCGCGCCCACGACTCTCCTGGGGTGATACATACACTCGACGAATACATGCGTTGGCCAGTTTCCCTGCACATGTGGAATGGCGCGCTTTCGACCGCCGTGGAGCGCGGGGTTATCTTCTTTTCCGACGCGAGGAGGCACGGCGTAGAGATCGTGGAATCGCGAAGGAAGCGGCGGAAGAGAAGCTACTGGCGCTTCAGGGTGTTTGGGTTCGCCGGTTTTCTTTTGGAGCTTTGGTGGAGGCGGGCCGCAGTCGGAGTCGTCGGAGTCTGAGTATTCAACCAGTGGTTGCGAAGGTGGAGCCATTGCTAGGAAGGAATTGTTTCCACGGCTTCTGGCTGGTAGGAGAGACAGTGTTTGCGATAGTGAGTGAAGCCTGCCCAAACATGGCGTGGTGTAAGATAGATAAACGAGATTAGCTACTAGACAAGGGTCCAACAGTTCAACCCTAACCGCGGAGTTACCCCCACCAAAATGCGCTAGACCTGCATCCGATTCCGATACTCCTCATGGCATCTGCTACAGCAACTTATGGTTTCATTGGACCCGCCTGCTGAACCAGTGAGATCTACAGCACATTAGAGTCGTCCTGCCACCCTCGCACTCCACCTTTTGCTCTCAGAGTCCTGGATCTTGGCCAGCGTTAGTGCTACAGGATGCATTTTCACATGATCGCAAAAGATCCTTCCTGGCCCATCGCGGTGCTGTCGATACAGGCAGCATATCTACTGTGGTAAAGTCACAATGCATCCTGCAGCACTACTGCCAGCCAAGATTCGGGACTCTGAGAGCAAAAGGTGGAATACGAGGTGCCAGGACGACTCTATTCTGCTGCAGCAGATCGGCCGAGTTGCACAATCGATTTTTCAAAATCGGGATTCCACTTCGAGAGATTGTGCAATTCCATGTGATTTCCAAGGTTCGAAGGCGCAATATTTGTACAGTCCAGTGAGGCGTCGCTGGAGCTCAATTTGAACCATATGCGTATGAATCACTCTCGACGGGCATTACTAAAGTCTTGATGTGCATATAGTTTCTGTAGCCACCTACCTACAACCCGGAGCGGTTATGTGGTGCTTTAGCTGGAGTTGGAATTCGTCATTGGGACTTGGTTTCCATTGCCAGCGGGTAGGGCGGCCAGTCGGTCATCCTTGGCCGGCGGCAGCGGGGAAAGCTTGTCTAGGCAGGACAACTTTACCGCTAGATATTTGCAGGTTTGACATATATCTGAAGCTCAGCATCTATGAAACAATTGCTTCTACCATATCGCTAGTGACTGGTTATTACTAACTTGAGGCCGCGACTGAAAAATCCTGGTCTGGTGATTCCTCGAATGATACAAGGTGACTTCAAACCACGCAATTTCCAGGAAGCAAAACGGGAGAATGAAGACACTGTGTAGAGTAGCCATGTGTAGGCTTTGAATCATTGTATTACTGATATCCAGCCGGCGACAAATGTAATAATCCCGAAACCACCGTCTATCTTCCACCGTATCTTCCTACACACCATTTCCGCTTTCTTCTGGGCTCACGCGATATATGTAAGGTCCAGTTACCTGACAATGGAGTCCTGTTCACTAATTGGCACAGAAGTCAGGTTAGAATCTTTAAACTGTAAACAAATGGGCACCTACATTTCGAATTCGTCCGGTCGTGAAGGTCTTCTGCTCATGCTTTTCTGATAGCACTTTTCCAAGCCGCCGCCACCCCCCCGCAATATAGAGTACTGAGGCCTGAAATAAAGGGTAAGGAGCGCCGTACAAGGTATATACTGTAGAGAGCGCTAGAGTACGGACGAGATAATTCGGATGGAACTCCTAATTCTAGGATGCAGAACATCCGAGTTGCTAGCATCTTGTTCGGTACAGTACCTGCTCGGATTTCTAACCGGCGCATGCTATTTAGATTGGTTAAGAAACGATTAACTGTGGTGAAGCCATCATATAGATCCCCATTGTGGTTCTCATTCTCGATCAACGCCACAGTGTTGCGAAGGTCCTCTAGTGAAGCATCTCGAAGCAACTCACCGAAGACTTTCAGCAGTATAGATGCCTTGACGGTGAAATGGAATGAGGAGATCGTATTCTTCAGCAGGCCTAGGATTGTCTCTCTCGACTGGTTGTTTACCGCTGCTATCATAATCGACTTTGTAATCTTGATAGGGTGACGGCTGAGAAAACGTTTCACAGTGTGCATATCAAACCGGCCCATGATGATCTTCTTCGCCTTCTTTGTGAGCTCGTCAGTCTCCAGCCTGTTTAATAACATCTCTACAATGTCGATATTATGTGATTCCACAATTGATTCGAGGGCTTCTTCCGAGATCTTGGGAGATTTGTGGCTCAAGAGCAATCTGAGAGATTTTGAAAATCGTGACAGCGGAAGTGAGCACGACGTCCTCCATGGTTGAAACGCAGTAGAGATCGCATGACGTCGTTGAGTGAGTATCGATTCCTTCGGACCGCCTCCATAACCTCCTTGGTGATTCTCAATTTTTGTGATTCTATGCAGGAGAAGATTCATAACATCCGCGTCAAAGTACTCGCGGTGGCAATGATAGCAGATTCCATGATCGTTAAATCCTCTTGTTGGTGCAGAAATAGTCTCATGATGTCAACGCCCCAGAAGTGGTTTCTTGCGAATGATCTAACTAACGGCCCTATCAGTTCAATTACTCTATTGTTTTTACGAATCAAGACCTCGGCTGTTTCAATATCGAGTCGTGAGCCAACCGTCGCCAAAACCTATGCGGGAATTCTAGGAAGTCTATGGAGCAACATTATTGCTATGCCTTTATCATACGACTGGCAGATCGCCAACAAAGCCGGCTCGGTAATTTGAATATCAATTTCTGCGTGTAGAATTGCTTGCACCACGTGTTTTCCAGAAGATACATTCCTGCATAGCGCTGCTACTATTGATTTAGTGACTAGCAAGCTGGAAATCTGTTGTAGCAGTAATCCTATAGCTTCTTCGGCTATTTTTTCCAACACTTGCGCTATAGCTGCTCCGGAGATCTAGAGCAGATTAGCCTGTGATATAGATATAATATTTAATTTCTTACAGTAAAATTCGCTTTTGGAGTTTTGAGCAAAAACTTCAGTATCCTCATATTGTCGGCAAGGAAATTTATGGTATCATCGTCCATCTGAAGTGTTGGCATTGTTCCCAACACCAGCTCGGTGATTTCGGGGTCGAACTTATCGAGGAAACCTTGCGAGCAGGTTCCTATATCGATGACCGGGGGCTTGGAGCAGCGTTTGAGAAAGTCCCTCACAATATCCGGGTCAAAGTTCTCGAAAAGTACTATCGAAGCTGATCCAGTGATTTCGATGTTGCTTTGCGTTAGTAGAAATTCCATCATTTGGTTCCCGCTACTCGGATTTCTCGCAGCTACTTCAATTACAGCAGCTTCAAGCCTGTGGTTTCCTATTCTATTGATGATGCAGTCCATAAGATTGACATCGAATTTCTCAGCAATCAGTGCCATCAATGCCATCAGGTCTACCGATATATCGATTTTGTGGGACGGAGCTAGCAATAGTTTCAGCACACTCCCGCTACCCATATATTGTTTACAGCTGCCTTGACCATTTCTTTGGTAACTGTGAGGTCATTACTCTCCAACAAGACTTCGACTCATTAGGAAGGGGATGATGTGTGCAGAGCCAAGCCGCAATGCGAAACGACCAATAAATGGCGACCGCTACCGCATTCAGGATCCAATTGCATATCTGATTCAAAGTAATGCATAAAGGTTGGCAAGTCGAATACTGTAGAATCTGATGGTATTCGGTTTATTTGTAGCGCCGCAGGATTCCCGATCCGTTGCTTTCATTTGTCCATTCTCGCAGTCCATGTATGTATCAGCCCTAGTAGCTTGACTGTGGTATGGTGTAGTGCTCTATCCCGAGCCTGAAGTAACTGGGCACTGGTGGTTGAGTTGTGGCTATTCGAAGCCGTACTGTTCGATCAATTGCATCCTGGACCTCCACAGCATCCGAACCGTGGAATCATAACCATTTGAAGCCAAATGATGTAGTGCTATCATTCCCAGGTCCTAGGTTCTTTGGCTTCGATAAAGTCTCGACAAGCCTTTGGATCGGAGGGTTGTCTCCGTGGGGGAAAAGTTTGTCTATTTAGATCGGACTACATGCTTTACGTAGCAGGCTCGAAATATACACATCTGCACGCAACCCATAATTAGGAAACAACTGCACCGTAATTAATGGGCTCTATGTGCTGCTACTCCCAGTGCTGTGATTTCTTGGGGTCGATGATTACGATTATTTTTGATAACTGATGATAACCATTCGGAGACGCAATGATACGAGCAAAAATACCACGGCAAATCTGGTGTTTTACGCTGGACCACAGTTACTGCGACTGTATGTGCAGAACAGGTCAATTTTACTTCAGACACCCACCTAGATTGTGGTTTTGTATGATCGACTGGAAGTGACCCTTCCCGGTGCCCGCATCATAGCAAGCACTCGATCTTGGGCTTGATATACTTCCATACGTACGGAACCTTAAGATACAGTATCGATACGTATTTTATTGTCTCGAGTCCATCCCTATTCTTGGCCCCAAAACTTAAGTATTTGGTGGGTTCTCTAAAAATCACCTGTAGTGTCAGGTTCTAGAACAGAAACATACCGTATTAGCTTGTCAGTTACACTCATCGTCGACCACGGTCCAGTGCAAAAATGACAGAGTTTGAAGAAACTTATGGAAATCTTGTCAAGGTTGACTTTCATTGGGAAGATTCTATAGGCACTTCTACGGTCAGAAAAAAATAATCCAGCAGAGGTCATCGTTCGCAAGTCCCCGTCCCAACCTCAATTAGTTTCACCGGAAGCTTAAGCTCCTCGAAAGGTTGGGACAATATCCAAATAAGCTCACCAAAACGTCCCCACCACCATCCCCACAAACTCAGATTCCATGTATTCGTCCCAACCGGTATTGAAAACTTGTGGGCAGAACTTTTCCCAGTCCAGATCGAAAAAAACTCAATATTGTGACTGTTGTCCGTGTATTTATACAGCCACCTCCCTCCCATAGTCATTCATTCCTTCGAACCCATTCACCATATCCTTCGATAACCCGCTCTCAAGTTCTCTCTATCCATCCAATTATCTCTACCTTTTTTCTCTTACTCATCCAAAACTTCCAATACCATCCACATACAATGAAACCCACAACTTTGCTCCTCATCACCACCCTCCTCACCTCCTCCTCCCTCGCAGCCCCAATCCACGGAACCTTCCTGACGCCGCTCGAAAACGGACAAGTAGTCGAACTCGTCAACACCGAACATGAGAAACGCGACCAACAGCAGACACTTGTGGACCTCCACGATGATGATGATGTCCAGGATAGGATTATTTGGCTCCGACTTCCCCGAGCAGACAGCGCTGCGCCTGTGGAGAGGAGGGATGTTGAGTACCCTGCACCAAAGGGTATGGCATCGCAACTTGAGAATGGTCAAGTCGTCGTCGAGAACCCCGAGAAGCGAGATATCGAGCACACCCATCCTACACCAAAAGGCCTGGCATATCAACTCGAAAACGGCCAGGTAGTTGTTCCCGTCGACAAGAGAGATCTCGAATATCCCGAGAAGCTTAAGGGTCTGGCATCTCAACTCGAAAACGGCCAGGTAGTTGTTCCAGTCGAAAAGCGAGACGTCGAGAACACCCATCCTGCACCTAAGGGTATGGCATATCAACTCGAAAACGGCCAGGTAGTTGTTCCCGTCGACAAGAGAGATCTCGAATATCCCGAGAAGCTTAAGGGTCTGGCATCTCAACTCGAGAATGGTCAGGTGGTTGTTCCCGTTGAGAAGCGCGACGTTGAGCATCCTGTTTCACCAAAGGGTATGGCCTCCCAGCTCGAGACTGGCCAGGTCATTTATTACCTCGCCGAGAAACGAGACCTCGAGAATCCCAATCCTACACCAAAGGGTATGGCCACCCAACTCGAGAATGGTCAGGTAGTTGTTCCCGTCGAGAAGCGCGATGTCGAGCAGCCTGTTTCGCCTAAGGGTATCGCCTCCCAACTCGCCTCCCAGCTCGAAAACGGCCAGGTCGTTATTTCTGCCGAGAAGCGCGACGTTCAGCATCCTGCACCAGAGGATATGGCATCTCAACTCGAGAACGGACAAGTATTCGTCGTCGAGAATGAGAAGCGTGATATTTCTGAAGCAGCAGCAGCAGCAGCAGCAGGTCAGAGGCCTAACGGTCAGGTGTTTGTGCCTGCGGGTACTGAGAATTAGTTAGTGTTTGGTTGGAATGAAAATTTTTTAAGGTTTTTGTTAGCTAGCTGGTGTTGTGGCGGTTTTTTTTGTTGGGCTTTTTTTTTTTTTTTTTTTCTTTTTTAGTTTTCGTGGTTTCTGTGGTTTTTTTTGTGTATAGTACAGTATGATCGATATGAATAGATTGATAGACTTATTCTGCTATGTCCCGGTAGAGCTGTAGAGTTCCGTTCATCCACCCATGAGGAAGTGAGGTTGGGTTGAGGTTGAATTGAGGATAGGGTTGACTCACCCCACGAACTTTGGGCTGTTGAAATGCTTCAATTATTTAGAGTTTTGTAAAACCTTACTCTTGGATAGAGCGGTTGTACTATCGTAGTACTATCGATTTGCCCCATGCCCGCGAGAGGTCCATTGGCAAGTAAACCACCGAGTCACCACCATGAAATACGTTTCGAACAGTTACACGCAATACCTCATAGTGAAGTGAGAACGAATATGCTAGTACCAATGCACCAGCTTTATAGGCCCACTCATGATAGAACGCATTTATATAAACCAATTCTTTTTACTGACAACAAGGCCAATCTAACCAGGGAATAATGACCATCGAAAACCAACTGTAGGAGATTATAACGGCAGCACTGAACTGTAATTCCCGATTGTTCATGCAAGACCGCCAAAAGCTCACCGTGCACAATTGTAAACTCATATGCAGAGAAATCTGCAAAATAACACCAGAATAATGCTTTCAACATAAAGTTGATATTAATAATCCATCTCCTCCCAGCTTTCATCCGGGTTCACCCCGGACTGCCTCCGCTGCGTGGCGTTGACATCCACCCAGTTGTCCCCGTCAGCGTCATTGTAAAGATCCCCCCTCTCCCCCGTTGAATTGAGCTTCTCCCCAATCTCCACACTCTCTTCAAGTATTCTAAACGCCGCACTCTCGCTAACTTTCATATCTTCTGCGATTAACCGTATTGCAACTTCCGGAACAAGGACTTGCTGTATGAAGGCGCTGACGCCTCCTCGGGCGATGAGTGGATCCTTTTTGGCTGCATCTCCAACCTTAGATCCCAATTGTGACACGATGGCATCCAAACTACACCCATTTTCAGTAAAAGGCATACAAGGATATTGGGACGAATTGACTTACAGAATATCTGCGCCTCGAGGGCCGTAGTAACCAGGAAATGGCAGCTTTCGTTCCTGTCGCAGCAGCAATGCTGTATTGCCCTTGATTTCCCTCTGCTGCTGGGCAAATCGGTCTCTGAAACGGGAATCCACCTTATTTGCAACGATGTTTTTGAGTACTTGAAAATGCTTCGTAGTGCGGCTTGCAAGAGTTCCCCAATCGGGCTTCGGATAGCCCTTTTTCCGCCATTCGTCTTCAAGCGTTTCCCTGGTATGTGCTTGACAGATTCTGGTCCACATCTCTAGCCGAATGATGCCGTCGTTGGACTGGTCTTTCCACGACTCAAGATATCCGTCTGATAATGGACAATGGCAAAGCCTGCATTTATCCTCTCCACTGTCTGAGGAATTAATCTCGCGCCTGTACGCTTCTATGTCCTTAATGCCAGCAATTGCCGCCATATCGCTCATCAACTCCATCGTTTTCTTATCATTTGAAGACAATGGGGCGCGAGGTTCACCATTCGAAGATTGTGAATTTGGACCCATCGGCTCTGTTGGTGGAGATGATGTTATTTCGTATATATCGCGGTCCGAGTGCTCCGTCCTGAATTCATCAGACTTGGTAGAAGTATTGCTGCGAGTAGTAGCTTGCCTTGTCATGCCTAAAGATATATAATAAACACCATGGTTTGGATCCAAGTTCTATCCATTATTCACATACCATATTGTTCCAGCGGATTCTTGAACGTAGTTGGTGCGATCTTGTTTTCAATCCCAAGCTCCTCGTAATGGCCTGCGATATGCTTAGTGTTTGCTCGTCCAAAACTGTGATGACAGTAGTATTACTTTTATTGATTGGTAAAGGGTATGCCTTGCATGGATTAATAAAATCGCTCTTTGCGTTCGTAGCGGGAGGTGGTGGTGGTGCTTCGTATTTCCTCGGATCAATAAAGGTACCTGTAGTTTTTACAGAACTAAAGGTGTCGTCGTCGCTGGAACTTTCTTCGGTATTAGATTTATCCGGTTTATTGGCCTTTGGCTGGAGAGGTTTTTTGGCCAGAGACTTCTTCCCATCCGGCTTTGTACCATCTTTCAAAACTAATCATTCAGGTCATTCATGTTCAAACACTCTCAAAGGTTCCATACGGCTTGGTTTCTTTTTGGGTTTCTCGTCCTCGGATGCACCTGAGTCTATACTTATTGCTGGACGGGTTGTAAAGTCAGTCGACGGCCGGTTGGAACAAAGCCGTGGAAGAAGCATACAATCAGTAGGTGTATCTATCTTGGGACGACTGGTGGCCGCGGTGTTTTCTAGGCAAAATCAGCAAACAGCGTGCAAGCAGTAGATGTTTCGGACTTGTTGTAGCTGATTTATATGTCACTGATTCAAAACACTTGTTAGAGCCGTCCCCCACAAATTACTAGATGACGAACTCTTAGAACTCCCTCCATATGCCTTTTGCTTTCGCTTCCTTTTACCATCATCCCAATTTCTTTCTGGAGACACTCTCCTGACCTTCCGCTCGGCATCTTTCTTTGCATCCTCAGAGTTCTTGCCAGTGAAGGGTGCACCAAGATAGTTGTGAGGGTTTGAGTCTGTTAAGTCGGCCTCGTCATCATTGAGTAGCCGATTTTTTGTTTTGCTCCTCGAACTTGTCGACGTCTCCGTATCCACGCTAGCCTGTCGACTGCGAGACTTCGCCGTGACCTTTGCAACATTCGGTGCATCAGGTTTTGCGAGGTCGTCTGTTGTATGACTACTATCGATTTTGGCACGCTTTGCTGGGTTGGTGGGGGTGGGTGAGTTTTGGCTCAACTTCCATACAGTGGGTGCGATGATGCTAGATAAGATATCGGGGGAACTCATGGCATCATCGTATTCTTCTCGTGGCACACCTCCAACCTGGGAGAGTAGTTTCCCCTTATGCCTGGTTTGCCCAGCTCTCCGCAGCGTTGGCATGTCGCTTCTGGAGGGGTAAAAATCGAAGGAGGAGGAGGAGGAGCAAGAGGAGCAGGAGGGGAGTGAGGGGGAAAGGGGGAGGGGAAGGAAGAACAAGTGGTGTGGTGTAGTGGTGATGTTGGTGGTGTTGAGGGTCGCGGCGTAACTAGAGTACTGGGTGGTTCGCGTTTGTGGAACTAGAGGTCACAGCACGCGATTCCCTGTAAGGTTGTGTTACCTCAATGGTCGGAACCGTCGTCTCGAACGCAATTTGCCGATGAGATGGCCATCCCGGACTTACTGCAAGGAATGGCGCTTGATTGTCGAGGTCGAGTCCTGGCCCTCGAGTAATAATGGAAAGATGTACTGAGTATTTTCCACCCAGACAAGAATCACCATCAGCACTATTGCGCACTCCTCACTCCTCACAATTAATTCATGCCCGGATGTCAGGGTTCTGTTCCTGCAGTGCATCGGGAAACATACCCTGCTGCCCCGCACCCTTTGAGCCGCCAATATTTGGATTTAAGTTTCGACGAGATCTGCATTCCCCATTCGGTGTTGCAGACGTTCGATAAGGGCTGATAACGCTCTGCACAGTCAGAGGCATACACCTTGCCAACGCTCCACGCCCTCCCTCGAAGTACAGTACTTTGCAGTACGGGTGTACTTTTGCCCTCTGTGCGCTGCTCACGCGTGGGCCGGCTCTCGTCGGTACCAGGGTCTGGCGCGTGGATTCATATTACGATGACGTCGCATATCAACGGGCCTCCCACTGATGCGGCGATGGAACTTCACGCAAACAAGCGGAACGCCAAACAGGTCACGAGAGGGGCGAATACCGAACCGTTGACCCACACCTGACCACCTGTACCTTCTTCCAGCAGTATCGATGCGAACAGCGCAGCAGCGACGGGGTGCGGGGAAGGGAGAGGTGGGATCTTTGTTTAGCTCACATCTACTAAAAGTACATAGCGCTGAGTCCGATCCACCTCGGGGCCAATGCAGCCAGGTTTGCGATAAAGAGGCAGACAATCCGCGTTATTTTTTTCCAACGGTTCCAGAACTTCCTCCACACCACCTTCTGCCACCACCACCGCCGCCCCCCCAGCATCATCACCACAATGTCACCGCCACCTCCACCACCAGCTACCCTCATCAATTGCGATACCAACGGATCTTCTGATACCACTACCCCAACTGCACTCACCTGCGACGGTGTTCCTGCACGGAGATCAGCTGCGACGAAGTTCAATGGCGGGATTGCTGCTGCGACCAATAGCGAGCTCTTCAAGGCACCGGTACGTTGGGCGGTTGTATCCCCGGGGATACTTAAGAACTAAGTGAGGTTCAGGCACCATGGAAATCCTTGGCCAAACGGTGGGATCGTAAGAATTGAATGCACCTTCCAGTAGCTGTTGTGCCTGATTTGATCCCCACAGACCGTCTGAGTGTTGAGAGCAAGTCGCGCAAGTCCACCGTACTGAAGAGCCTCGCGAAGCACATAGCAACTCCAGGTATCACAATCAAGATGTTGCCGGTCCACACTTGGCGGGCTGATGTTAGCCAGGCATGATTTCCCTGGGTGGCGGACTTCCGTCAGGCGAATACTTCCCATTCGAGCACTTCGACGTCAAGGTTCCCGCCATCGGACACTTCTCGGAAGAAGAGACGAGGGAGTCTGGGAAGATCATGCACATTGGGAAGCATGACGTGAAGGAGGGCAAGTCGTCATATGATTTGTGGATTGCATTGAACTACGGACAAGCGTCTGGTTCTGCGCAGCTGCTTCGGTGGGTCACTGAGCACACGGAGGTATGGACTGTCAATTGGTAATCATGCTCATTCTGCTCCTGTTTAACATTGTAAGATCATTCACAACCCACCTTACCGGGATTGGGCCTGCATTCTCTCGGCCGGAAGCACATCATCGCTGGACATGGTCTACCGTATGTTCCTCGAACGCGGCGATTATGTTATATCAGAAGAATACACATTTGCAACTGCGGTTGAAACATCACACCCAATGGGATGCAAGTTCGTTGGCGTCAAGATGGATGACCAGGGAATGCTCGCTGATGCACTGGATGAACTCCTCGAAAACTGGGATGTTGAAGCCCGTGGAGCTCGCAAGCCATTCCTAGTCTACACAGTGCCATCCGGACAGAATCCAACCGGTGCCACCCAAGGCCCCGAGCGGCGTCGACAGATCTACAAGGTTGCTCAAAAGCACGATCTCATCCTCATTGAAGACGAGCCCTATTTCTTTTTACAAATGAACAAATATGGCGTTCCTGCACCACCGCTCCCCAAATCCCATGAAGAGTTCATCAAATCATTGGTTCCTTCCCTGCTCAGTATGGATGTCGATGGCCGTGTAATCCGTCTGGACTCCTTCTCCAAGGTTTTGGCCCCTGGCTCCCGTTGCGGATGGACTGTAGCATCCGCACAGATCTGCGAGAGGATGCAACGACACGGCGAGGTTTCTACTCAGCACCCATCGGGATTCTCGCAGGTCATTCTGCACAGACTCCTGGATGAGGAATGGGGTCACGGTGGGTACCTTGACTGGCTCGTCAACCTCCGTCTTCAATACACCAGCCGCCGCGATGTTATGATGAAGGCCTGTGATGAGTTTTTGCCAAAGAGCGTTGCATCGTGTACACCTCCGACCGCGGGAATGTTCCATTGGATCAACCTCGATGCGTCCAAGCATCCAGACTTTGGTAAGAAGAGCGTCAAGAGCATCGAGGAAGAAATGTTCCAGGCCGCCATTGCTCAATGTGTACTCGTTACGCCGGGTAGTTACTTTTTGGCAGAGCAGGACAAGGAGCTGGAGAAGGTGTTTTTCAGGGCAACGTTCGCAGCTGCAGAGGTGAGTCACTTCGTAGACGCAGAGAAGGCTGAGGTTACTGATTATCTCTTATGTAGTTCGACGCCATGGCCGAGGCTATCCGACGATTCGGACTGGCTATTAGGGAGGTTTTCCGCATTAAAAACTAAGAAGCAAATGGTTATAATAGTATCTTTATCTATGAAGTATGAAATTAGACATTAGAGTTACTACAGGTCATATTTCATTGGTGTCTTGGTGCAGGTTGGGCGGGCTCATGGTTATTTCACATAAAAATAATAGATAACGACAGACAATATGGCAGAAAAGCTGTCTATATTGGATATTGGATGCACCACCAGTACAACCGGGCAATTATTTGCCATCCCCCCCCCTCCAATGCAAAGTAAAAAAAAAAAACGGCACAAAAACATAAAAACAACAGCAATTGGATATCCTCTCCCCCCCTTCTTCCTTCGTGAAAACCATACCTCCATTGCGTAAGTAAACCTCAATTGATAAAATTGATGCAGAAAAAGTGAAGGATAAGACTC